>BSQZ01000060.1:160000-205000 GCA_033239005.1 Lamellibrachia satsuma | reverse complement strand
CTTCAGTCTTTACCAACCCTCTTTCTACGTTCCTGTGGTCGACAAGGTAAAGTTGCATATTAGAGATATTCTCTTCCATAGCTCCTCAACATACCGATCCTACTGTTAAATTGTAACAATACAAAGATGTCGAAAGCTGATGTCAAAACCATCCTTTTCAGTCCAAATCACAATATTCAAACCGCGCATCCAAAAGCAACGTTGTCGAAAGAGCGAGAACGTCTTGTGTCAAGCGTTCAGCGAATGTTACAATGAAAATACAACATAACGAGTAACGAGAGCCGCTGAATACCCTCCACCATCTGTCTCAGAGGCGCAACAGGGGAGAACACAAGCCCGGCCAACCACATTCCACTCTCGAGACGGGTTTCAAATCGACAGTTTTAAAACTGGAAATCTCCAGACATACAAACAATTACATCACTGCTGAAGTCCAGTATGAAATATAGCTTTAATAAGAAAAAGAACATTCATAAACACGCATAAATACGCACAGACACGCATGAACACACATAAACACGCACGCATTCACGCACGCACACACGCACGCAAGCACACACGCACGCACGTAGGCGAGCGCTCTTGGGTATTTGACAACCTAAATCTGAATTAAATCTTAACATCACTGTTATACAAGTTTACGCACCAACAACATCGCATAGCGACGAAGAAACTGAAATGATCTACGAGACACTCGAAGAGACAATCGCGAGAACACGGAAGAAGGATATAACCATAATCATCGGCGACTGGAATGCAAAGATAGGTGAAGATGCATATGAAGACTGGGCAGGAATAATCGGCTAATTCGGATGTGGAAACATAAACAACAGTGGCTACGACTCGTAGAATGTGCATGCAGTAAAGACCTTACCATAGCAAACACTCTGTACCCACACAAGAGATCCAGGAGAACAACATGGCATTCTCCTGACGGGAAACACACAACCAGATCGACTACATTTTGACATCTCAGCGATTCAAGTCTAGCATCAACAAGCCGAAAACAAGAACTGCCTGCGCTGATTTAGGGAATGATCACGATCTAGTAGTTATGACAATAAATCTGAGGTTGCAGAAGAATCGGAAAAAACCTCAGATAAGATTTGACATAGAGAAACTGCAAGATCCAAACATTGCAACGCACAACTGGAGGACGACTTGCAGCGCTTAACTTCTTTGAGCCGAATATCAACAACTTTGTCAACTCAGTCTGAACAGCGCGACACCGCTAATGATAAGGATAAGGATAATGATAAATTTTATTTGTCCCAACAGCAGAAAAACATAGATAAATGACGTTGAGTGGCAATATAAATTAGATAGATACATATGATGCACACACACATACAGAACTGTACAATATACAATAACAACTAACAAATCATCAACCAAAGTAATACATTATGCAACAACAACCAAAAAAAAAGAAAAACATATTTGCTGTGGGACGGGAGACTCCTACTAAGACCAACACTGGTCGCTATCGTAGGAACCACCTAAACTAAATATAAGAAATAAGCATATATTCCCTATACATATATTTCTACATAAAGAAAGTAGAAAGTGTGTTTTGTCTGTGACTTACGTATAATCAATTTAAGTGTGTAATGATGTGTTGTACTAGTTGTAATTGTTGTTTTCGCCTGTACGCGTGTAAGCATGTGTGCAAGTTTACATATTGAAAAGTTTAATTGCATTTCCTGTGTTACACTCATTCATAATTTATTTAATTTAGTTGGCATATATAGCAATTTAGAATAGTGCATGTGTCGTTATATTTCATAAATTGAAAAGCCTTTCAAACTAAGAGTCACTATCTTGTCTATAACTAAATCAGGGATATTGTTTATAACATGTGGCAAGTTGTATTTAAGAATTTTGTTGGCAAATTCATGTTTAGTTCTGTAAATATACAGTTCAGTTGTTCTCCGAGTATTATAGTTGTGAATGCAGGTATTTGGCTTTATTCACCAATAAGTAGACAGGTAGATTTTGATGTCTATATTTGTAATAACATTTTATTTCTTGTAGATTTAGTAAGTCTTCTACTTTTAGTGTGTTGAGTTTTTTAAAGTGGTTCTGTGTGTGAATTGCATTTGCTTAATGTTATAATTCGTACTGCTTTATATTGTAGTTTCACTAATCTGTTTCCTTGATATCCCCATGTCGTAATACCGTTATTAGTATGAGGTAATATCAATGCATTGTATAACATAATTTTAATTTCTAAAGGTAACACATGTTTTAATCTGTTTAGTATTCGTATAGTTTTGGAACACTTATTTAATATTTTTTTCAATTTAATTTAGCATTTATAGTTAAGCCTAGGTAGTTCAATTCTTCCACTTTCTCAAAATCTATATTATTTATTTTGAGAAATAAAGTCGGTATAGTTTTGTTTGGCATTTGGAAGGTCATATATTTATATTTACTTTTGTTTAGTGATAACTTATTTATATTAAGCCACTCAACTATTTTGAGGAGTTCTTCATTTATTACTGATTCTATACTTTTATTTTGGACGCTATCACTGAAAGTTTCAATAGTTCTAAATAAAGTGTTATAATCAGCATATATTATAAAATTAAGCATTTGGCTGGCTTGTGAGAAATCATTTTATATATAGTAAATAATAGTGGTCAAAGGCTGGAGCCTTGTGGTACTCCAACTTTAATGAGTAAAATTTCAGATGTGGTATCATCAAATTCGGTGTACTGTTTACGGTTGTTTAAATAGCTTTTAAATAATAGGGTTAGGCTTTTGCCATCTAAGCCATAGTATCTTAATTTATTTAAAGAATACTAATTGGTAAGTAATTTCTAACCATTTGAGTAATCATTATATCTACTAGTTCGAGTGAAGCATATTCGGCTGGATGATTAGGTCTAAATCCATACTGATTAAAAAATAGCTTACAATGAATAAAATAAGCAGATAACTGATTGAAATAGTTAGAAATAGTTGGAAGGAGTGAAATAGGGCTATAATTTTTTATAATGTTGGGTCATCGTTCTTGAAAATTTGAATTACTTTGCAATTTTAAGTTTATAAGGAAATATGCCTGTAGTTATGACTTGGTTAATTACTAAAGTTAAGGATTAAATGATAGCGGATTCAATTATTTTCAACAATTTTGAAGAAATGCCGTCGAATCCACTACTGTTTTTGTTGAAAGATAATTTATTGTTTTCCTTACAGCTTCTTAATTAACATTCTTTAATTGAGAACAGATTTAACTTGTGTATTTAAGTAGTAGTTTTTGTTTCTTTATGTTGAATGCTTTCTGCAATAGTTTGATCTATGTTTGTAAAATAGTTATTGAATGTGTTTGCTATATACATTTTAACAGTTATACTAGTACAATTTACTTAAACAATAATTGTCGAGGATGTTTTATTTTCCTTTATTTTCTTAAAGAATTTCATTGATGGTTTCCAAGTATTTCCTATGTAATTTTTAAATCGGTTAAATCGTGATTCAAGATAAATTTGTTTAGCTGCACGAATATTTCTTTTTAATATGGAGTTGTACGTATTGAGGATAGTGTTTGTGGTTTCATAATCAGGTGAATTAGTGAATTTTTGCACGCATAATTTATTCATGCGTTATGTTATAATTTAGATTGGGATTTGATGTTTATGTAATTTGTTGTAACAGTTATAGGAATCAATTTAAATTTTTACTTTCTGCATGGCTTCTTCACTTTGTGTATTTATTTTTATAAATTTGGGAGGAAATTCTATTTTTGGAATATTGTCTAGAAACAAAAAATAAGGTTGATGATCTGAAAATGTTTTGGTGAAAATCCCAGCAATGCTTTCTAATATTGATTTATTTAGCTTACGAAAACGTTTTCTATCAGTGTTCCATTTGTTTAACGAGTTGGGAAAGTAATTTGAGGGTAGAGATTATGAGACATTAAAGTATAACAAAAATCGTTATAGGTTCTGTTCTCATTTATTTTAAGTAAATTTATATTATATCCTCAGCAATAATGAAATTAGTATTGCTAGTTTCCAGAGATGATATAACTGATGAAAATTCATCAATGAATTTTGTAATATTTTTGTTGCATGTTCTTGGAGGTTTATATACATTTCCAATGGTCATTGTCTTTGAAAAACTATTTCCAATTACTTTAATCATCCCAATGTTTGAACGTATTTAGATTAATTTTTGCTTCATATTTATATTAACTGTCCACATATATGAGTAACCCTCCTTTATGAGTAACCCTCCTTTATGAGTAACCCTCCTTTATGAGTAAACCTCATTTGTTGCTGCACTTTTCCCCTGTGTTATACAATCATATTCATGAACAAGAAATAAGAGAAATCACCATTATCAGCTTTCCACGTCTCTTGTATGCATATTACGCTAAATTTAAAATTTATACTTCGTAAGTCCTCAACGAATATTTCAAGTTCGTTAAACTTTGCATTTATAAACTGAATGTTCGAGCTTCGAATACTAAAACGGTTAGTGCTACTGTTTGCTAAAATGGTAAACTTATCAATGTCATAATATGAAGATCATCGTATTACTTGAGGCTCTTTATTTTCATAATTATTTTCACTTGTAAGGAAATCCTAGGCAAACCAAAAATCAAGCGTCAGCCATGCGTATGTAACGAAGTCTTGAAGCTTTGCGACCAGAGACGAGATATGAAAAATACAAGAACCACCAACGAAGAACCGCACAAACAGTATCGATAACTAAATAAAGATATCAGAATGAGAAAAGCAAAGAACGACTGGATAAACGAACGGTGCATTGAAATAGAGACTGGGATGAAAGGAAGAAACACCAGACATGCTTATTCCATGTTGAACGCCCTCACCAAAAAAGGGTCAAGCCGACCGTCAAACATCGAAGACAAAAACGGCACACTCCTTGCCAAACAAAAGCAGTACATGGGAGATGGACCGAGTATTGCAAAGAACTCTACAACTACGAACTGAACACAGATGACAATATCCTTGGAACACCGTCCCAAAATTAAAATGTTGACAAGCCCATTCTCCCAGCAGAAGTGGAAGAGGCAATCCGAATGCGGAAGACACAAAATCCCCGGGCGCAGACAACGTACCTGCTGAACGTATCAAACAACATGATAAAGATACAAAAGAAAGGGAACTTACGCTGCTGTAAGAAGTACAGAACTATAATCTGATCAGCCATCCCAGTAAAATAATGCTAAGAATCATACTCAACCAACTTAAAGGCAAAGCAGAAGAACTGCTATCAGGAGAACAAGCAAGCTTTCGGCTGAAAAGAAGCAAAACAAAAAATCTTCAACATAAGACTGTTAATCGAGAAACACGATGATCATCATCAAGACTGTGTGTGGCACAAAGGACTCTGTAGAGTATTGCGATGATATAACATCGACGAAGGACTAGTGACACTACTCGAATCGCTATATGGACCATCAACGAGTGTAGTGATACCGGATGATGATGTGGGACAATCGTTTCGACCATCGGTCGGAGTACGCCAGGTATGCCTTTTGCCGCTTCGCAGATGACATTGACCTAATCGCTGGAACAGAGGAGGAGTTACAAGAATTTACAATAACACTGGAAAGGAGAGTGCGTGCTTACGAAATGGAAATAATAAGTGCAGAAAAGAGCGGGATCATGGTCAACAGCAGAATAGCGCCAAGAACTACTATATTAATGAATGGAGAACGCCTCGAAGAAGTAAGATCATTCGAGTACTTCGAGTCGATCATCTCCTCTGAGGGCGACTCCACAGAGGAAATACGCACATGGGTAAACCTGGCAACATCAGCGATAGCAAGACTTAAGAAGATATTGAGCAACAACAACATCAAAACGGCAACAAAGATAAGACTCTATAAAAGCGTGGTTGTGTCAGTGCTGATATACGGATGCGAAAGCTGGACCCTGAAAGCCGAACCGAAAGAAGAATAGCCGCATTTGAGATTACATTTTTCAGAAGAATACTGAAAATGTCTTACATAGACCACATAACAAATATATCAGTAATGCAAGCCATCATCGAAGCCGCAGGACAGCAAGAACCGCTTTTGGCCACAGTAAAACGCCGAAATCTCCAATGGTTTGGTCATACAAATAGACACAACACACTTGCCAAAGACATACTACAAGGCGCGGTCAAAGGCGGCAGAAAGCGAGGAAGACCACAACAAATGTACCTGGACAACATTCTAGAGTGGACTGGTCTAGAGTGGACGGGTCTAGAGCCACAGGAATTATGCTATGCTGCTCACAACCTTCCCATATTGAGAAAGGTCTCTGTGGAAGCCCCCAAGCGCGCACCCTACGATGGGCCCGGTCAAGGGATGAGTGATGCTGCTCACAACCTTCCCATATTGAGAAAGGTCTCTGTGGAAGCCCCCAAGCGCGCACCCTACGATGGGCCCGGTCAAGGGATGAGTGATGCTGCTCACAACCTTCCCATATGGAGAAAGATCTCTGTGGAAGCCCCCAAGCGCGCACCCTACGATGGGCCCGGTCAAGGGATGAGTGATGCTGCTCACAACCTTCCCATATGGAGAAAGATCTCTGTGGAAGTCCCCAAGCGCGCATCCCTACGATCGGCCCGGTCAAGGGATGAGTGATGCTGCCTACAACAGTCCCAGATGGAGAAAGATCTCTGTGGAAGCCCCCAAGCGCGCATCCCTCGATCGGCCCGGTCAAGGGATGGGTGTTGCTGCCTACAACCGTCCCATATGGAGAAAGATTTCTGTGGAAGCCCCCAAGTGCGCACCCCTACGATCGGCCCGGTCAATAGATGAATGAATCTGAATTATATAATTTCCGAGATTGGATCAGGTAAAAAAGTGCGTCCATTAAAACAATACTTAGTGAGCAAAATAAGTGATAAGTGACGTCATTTTAGAATTAAAAAAATTTCATTACACGAATGGATGCAAATAGTACAAAGGAAATGACATAAATTGATACATGTCCTAACCATTAAAGTTAGAGCGCAACATTTGGAAAACATTTTGGGATTTTTTTTATTGTCTACATAATAAAGTCATAATGTAAACCACATCACACATCATAGTCATTATACATTACATCATATAGTAAGTCATGTTGCATCGTACACAGTTTCACATAAACAATAATATTTCCTCACAATTACATTGATTGTATTCCGTGACTTGAAAATAAACTACTAACCACCAATAGAACAATGTATTGTGAAAAAACGTTGCCCGAAAAATTAACCAACAAGTAAAAGAGGATACAAAGACTGCACTATTCTGAATGGAAAGATCCACAACTTGCCTCCTTTGTAAGACAAGTGTTCACGCTTTTAAATTACTTCATACCATTGCATATTTGATGTCGCGCCACCGTTCAATCACGCAAGGTTCCAAGAGGATTGTATTGAGCTTTTGAAGTCTTCATCATTTTTCAGTTTGTAGCTGACGCCAGCATAGAAGTTGTAGAAATCTTGCCGGTTCAACTACGACGACACAACCAAGAATACCACAGATAATAAATAACTTTTTTGATTTACAATAAATTATTATGTACACACACACACGTGTGTGTGTGTGTGTGTGTGTGTGTGTGTGTGTGTGTGTGTGTGTGTGTATATATACATATATATATATATATATATATATATATATATATATATATATATATATATATATATATATATATATATATATATATATATATATATATATATATATATATATATATATATATATATATATATATATATATATATATATATATATATATATATATATATATATATATATATATATATATATATATATATATATATATATATATATATATATATGTGTATATATATATATATACATATATATATATATATATATATATATATATATATATATGTATGTATATATATATATATATATATATATATATATATATATATATATATATATATATATATATATATATATATATGCATATATATAATATATATATATATATATATATATATGTATATATATATATATATATGTATATATATATACACATATATATATATATATATATATATATATATATATATATATATATATGTATGTATGTATATATATATATATATATATATATATATATATATATATATATATATATATATATATATATATATATATATCAATGAATGAATATGCATTATATTATGGTGTAGTGTCAACATTTATTCATTCAAATATCCATTCCAGCGCGAAAAACTTGCGTAGCAGTGGTCAATACTACAACTCCAAAAGTGATCCAACTTTCCTATATAGAAGGGTCTACGAATGGTTACATTTAACAAGATTTAACAAGAGTTGCCATCCAAGCCAAAGGCCCAGATGGCAAGTAGACAAGGAAGCCATTGGCTTATCGAGAGTCCAACAATGTTCATCTACTTATAACCCGCCCTCCTGAGATATGTGTCTACCTTGTTTTTAAACATATTCACGCTTCTAGCAGTTACACAATCTGTAGACAATTTGTTCCATTCATTTATTGTCCTCTGTGAAAACGAGTGCTTCCTGATGTCCAATCTACATTGATCCTTTACTAATTTTACCTCACGTCCTCTAGTTCTGCTATCCTTCTTGAGTGAGAAAAACATATTTCTATCAATATTTTCATACCCATTCAATATCGTAAAAACTTCAATCTGATCTCCTCTTAACCTCCTTGTCTCTAGAGTTGATAAACCACATTCTTTCAGGCGTTCTTCATAACTAAGGTCTCTCAGTTCTGAAATAATTTTAGTTGCTCTCCTTTGTATGCGTTCAAGCGTATCTATATCCTTCTTACGATATGGTCTCCATGCTTGTATTCAGTATTCTAAATGAGGTCTAACTATTGCTTTATAAAGAGGTATAATTAACTTTTTCCCTTGTATGTTATGTTTCTTCTAATCAATCCAACAATTTGATTACCCTTTGAAGCAGCAATACCACACTGCTCTGAAACTTTCATATCAGCGCTTATTGTAACTCCTAAGCCCTTTTCTTTTACAGTAGTACCCAGAACAGTATCTCCCATTTTATAGTTTACATTCAAGTTCCGATGTCCTGTATGTAGGCATTTACATTTCCCAAAATTGAACATCTGCCATTTCTCAGACCATTTCACTAATCTGTCTAGATCGTTTTGTAAATATTGTTTATTACCATCAGTATTAACTTTTCTAAACAGTTTTGTGTCGTCCGCAAATTTCAGTACGTTACTTGTTATACTGTCGTCCAAGTCATTGATATATATTAAGAATAATATAGGTCCTAATACTGATCCTTGAGGTACCCCAATCAAAACCGATTTCCAAGTTGAAACTTCTCCATCTACTACAACTCGTTGTCTTCTGTCAGTCAGCCATTGTTCTATCCAGCCAGTTATGCTATCCCCGATACCATGGGCTTTTAATTTAAGTAGTGTGGCACTTTGTCAAAAGCTTTCTGAAAATCTAAGTAGATAATATCTACTGGCGATCCCACGTCTATCCACTTAGTGATTTCTTCCAAAAAACATAACATATTTGTTAAGCATGACCTCGCTTTAAGGAATCCATGTTGAGATGAATTTAATAATTTATGCTTAACGAGGAAGTCCACCATATGGTCTTTAATTAACCTTTCTAATAATTTACAAATCACTGACGTTAAACTCACTGTTCTGTTATTCTCTGACTTATTTCTCGAACCCTTTTTAAATAATGGTATGATGTTTGCTTCTTTCCATTCAAACGGAACAACTCCCTCTTTTAATGACAAGTTGAATACTCTTGCAAGTGGTATACTGATTTGTTCTACTGTTTCCATTAGTAATTTTGGAGGAATCCCATCCACTCCCGGTGATTTGTTATCCTTCATTTCCTTTATTTTCTGAGCTACCAATTCTGGAGTTACAACTAACGGACCTAAATAGTCAGATTTACCCCCTGAAATTTAGCATCAGGAACTGGTAATGAACTAATATGTTCTTTGTAAACACTGAACTGAAGTAACCATTTAGGTCTTCCGCCATTAAAAACCCCTGTGATATTATATTTCCAGCACTGTCTTCTAGAGTTCCAACCTTGTCTTGTACGTTTTGTTTACTCCTGACATATGCATAAAAACTCTTGCTGTCATTTTTTATGTTACATGTTAGTTTTTGCTCGTAGCTTCTTTTAGATTGTCTGATTTCAGTTGTAGCTGCATTAAGTGCCTCTTTGTATTTTGCATAGTCTTCTTCCTTTCTGGTACGCCTAAAAACCCTCCACATAGTTTGTTTTGGCATTATTTTTCTAATAGCCTCTTTTGACAATTGTTTCTTTCTACACCGTTTTCCTTGTTTTTGGAAGGGAACAAATTTATCGATGATACTCTCAATTTCATATTTTAGAATATTCCAACATTCAATTGCGGTCGTATTCATCAGCATCTTAATCCAAACTAGCTTTGCTAAGTATATTCTCATATCTTTGTAGTTACCTTTGTGGAAGTTTCTCTTGTACGTTTTCTTACTTTTACTTTCTGATTTTACATTTATGTCAAAATGTATTTGGTTATGATCTCTATTACCCAATGGTTCAAATATTTCTACATTGTCCACTAATTCTTTTTGTGATGACAGAACTATATCTAATACATTTTCTCCCCTGGTTGGTTCTAATACGTGCTGAGTAAAAACTATCCTGGATTAAAAATAGAAATTGTTGGTCCTCAATCCCTGTACTCTTTAGAGAATTCCATTGTATGTGTCCATGGTTAAAATCTCCCATTATGATACATTCTCCTTTACTAACTTCCTTTACAGCGTTTTTTTATTTTTGTGTTGTCCTCGTCGTTTATGTTTGGATTTCGGTAAACTAATCCAACAGTTAATTTTGAATTTCCTGAAACAATTTTGCACCAAACAGCTTCATCGCAATCTGCTTCCCTTTCTAGTTTTATTTCATAAGCTTGAATAGATTCTTTAACATATAAAATAACTCCCCCGCCCATTCTTCGTATTCGATCTTTCCTAAACATTACACATCCTGTCAGTCCTAATTCAGCATCTGTTATATCTATGTTGGCCCATGATTCAGTTATACCAATTATGTGAGGGTCAATATCTTCTACCATAATGTTTAATTCGTTTTTCTTATTTACTATGCTCCTTGCATTTAAACATACGCATCTATAACCTTTTTCATAGATGTTTTTCGGATGATTTGATATTGGTTTATCTGTGCTAGTGGCCACTTGTTCTGCTTGAGACACCTCTAGGTAACCCCCCTGCACTTCTAGTTTAAAGAATGTTTACTTCCAAAAATATTTGTCATTGTACCCAAGTTACTATCTACTGCTGCTGAAAGTTTGTCCGCGAATACTGCCGCACCCTTTCCATTTAAATGAAGCCCATCCTTCATGTACATATCAGCCCTCCCAACAAAACTTCCCCATAAATCAACAAATCCAACTTCCTCTTCCCTACATAGCTTCTGGACTAACATGTTAATTGCCATCCCCCGACAATTTTGATATTTGTGACCCCTCCTGCCCATTACAGGTAAAATTCCTGACAGTATTACCTGCTCAACCCGCGTCTGTTTTAGTGTTCTGACCAACTGCCTATATTTCCTAACTATGGCAGTTGTACCCTCCCTCTCTGTGTTATTTGTCCCTACGTGTACTAAAACAGATCCACCCTTACCCGAGCCTACGATGTTTTTTAGCCTCTCAGTTATCGCCTCTATTTTGGCTCCAGGCAAGCAGACCACCACATCATCTCCCTTGTTTAAGACTCTGTCGGTCTTCCTAACTATCGAATCCCCCACAAACACCCTCGCTCTCTTCCTCACCCCCTCTATCACTGCTGCAGAATAACTCTTCCGTTCGATCCCCTCCATCACATTCTGTCCTGACCCCTTCCCTCCTGTCTCCCCCACTTCCCACTCCTTTGCTCTTGTCTCTCCCACTCCTCTCTCCTTCACTCCGGTTGTTTTCCCTCCCGTCTCCCCACTCCCTTCTCCTTCCCTCCTGTTTCCCCTGCTCCCCTCTCCTTCACTCCGGTTGTCTTCCCTCCCGTCTCCCCACTCCCCTCTCCTTCCCTCCTGTCTCCCCTGCTCCCCTCTCCTTCACTCCGGTTGTCTTCCCTCCCGTTCCTTTCCTTCCAGTCTCCTTACGTCCTGTCTCCATACGACCTGTCACCTTCCCTCCTCTCAGCTTCCTCCCAGGCTGCGGTGAGCTCTCCCTAGCATCTCTTGTGTCTTTCCCCACTTTATCATCTACTGTTCCCCCACCGGAACTACTGGCACAACCCCCCTGTTCCCTTCCCACCATTGCCACAACGAGCAGCCTCAGCTCTTCCCACTCCACCTCTAATTCCTTCATCTTCGTACATCCCCTACACTAAAGATTAAAACTATCTGCCTGGACCTCAGCCCAGGACTTCTCGCACCCAGACTTGACGAAGTCCACCCAGTTACTGTAACTGCCACCAATTAAGTGCCTTGTGGCCTTTAACTGCCGTTTGCACGGCGCCATCATACAATTTAGTTTTAATTAGTTTGCTACGTTAGTCTTGAATCAGGCTGTTTTTGTGATCAAAAGAACACTTTAGACTAATATACTTGCTAACTGTGTCTTCTATTAACCTCGCATGAGAAAAAAAACCTGCCACCTAGCGAATACGGAGAACACTGTGTAACAAAACAACGAAGTCAGTGTGTACATGTAAGGTAATGTATAAATGGATCAACGGATACTGGATATATGGTTTGCTCACAAAAATAAAATAAAAAAATGCATAATCTTTTGTTATCTGAAAAACCAAGTACGTATGACGTAGACGTGGTCCAGAATTAACTATCGTCTTCTTTTTTTTTCAATGTTTCTCTTGGAGAATTATTATCAATACTTTCTAGGTTTATCTGGATTGCTTGTACACAGCGACACCTCTGACGGCGGCTTGCATACTTCTAACATGTAGAGTAGCTGTGCATACTTCTAACGTATAGTGTAGCCTGTATATACTTCTAACATATAGTGTAGCCTTACACACTTCTAACATATAGTGTAGCCTGTACATATTTCAAACATATAGTGTGGCTTGTACATACTTCTAACATATAGTGTAGCCTGAACATACTTTTAACAAATAGTGTGTCCTGTACAAACTTCTAACATATAGTGTAGCCTGTAGACACTTATAACATGTAGAGTGGCCTGTACATACTTCTAACATATAGTGTAGCCTGTACATACTTCTAACATGTAGTGTAGCCTGTACATACTTCTAACATGTAGTGTAGCCTGTACATACTTCTAACATATAGTGTAGCCTGTACATACTTCTAACATATAGTGTAGCCTGTACATACTTCTAACACATAGTGTAGCCTGTACATACTTCTAACATATAGTGTAGCCTGTACATACTTCTAACATGTAGTGTGGCCTGTACAAACTTCTAACATATAGTGTAGTCTGTAGATACTTCTAACATGTAGTGTAGCCTGTACATACTTCTAACATATAGTGTAGCCTGTACATACTTCTAACATGTAGTGTAGCCTGTACATACTTCTAACATATAGTGTAGCCTGTACATACTTCTAACATGTAGTGTAGCCTGTACATACTTCTAACATATAGTGTAGCCTGTACATACTTCTGACATATAGTGTGGCCTGTACATACTTCTAACATGTAGTGTAGCCTGTTCATACTTCTAACATATAGTGTAGCCTGTACATACTTCTAACATGTAGTGTAGCCTGTACATACTTCGAACATATAGTATAGCCTGTACATTCTTCTAATATGTAGTGTGGCCTGTACATACTTATAACATGTAGTGTAGCCTGTGCATACTTCTAACATGTAGTGTAGCCTGTACATACTTCTAACATATAGTGTGGCCTGTACATACTTCTAAAAATATAGTGTAGCCTATACATACTTCTAACATGTAGTGTGGCCTGAACATTCTTCTAACATGTAGTGTGGCCTGTACATACTTCTAACTTGTATTGTAGCCTGTACATACTTCTAACATATAGTGTAGCCTGTGCATACTTCTAAAAATATAGTGTAACCTATACATACTTCTAACATGTAGTGTAGCCTGTACATACTTCTAACATATAGTGTAGCCTGTGCATACTTCTAACATGTAGTGTGGCTTGTACATACTTCTAACATGTAGTGTATCCTGTACATACTTCTAACATTTAGTGTGGCCTGTACATACTTCTAACATATAGTGTGGCCTGTAAATACTTCTAACATGTAGAGTAGCCTGTACATACTTCTAACATTTAGTGTGGCCTGTACATACTTCTAACATATAGTGTGGCCTGTAAATACTTCTAACATGTAGAGTAGCCTGTACATACTTCTAACATATAGTGTGGCCTGTACATACTTCTAACATATTGTGTAGGCTGTACATACTTCTAACATATAGTGTAGCCTGTACACACTTCTAACATGTAGTGTAGCCTGTACATACTTCTAACATATAGTATGGCATGTACATACTTCTATCATGTAGAGTAGCCTCTACATACTTCTAACATATAATATAGCCTGTACATTCTTCTATCATGTAGTGTGGCCTGTACATACTTCTAACATGTAGTGTAGCCTGTGCATACTTCTAACATATAGTGTAGCCTGTACATACTTCTAACATATAGTGTAGCCTGTACATACTTCAAACATGTAGTGTAGCCTGTACATACTTCTATCATATAGTATAGCCTGTACATTCTTCTAACATATAGTGTAGCCTCTACATACTTTTAACATATAGTGTAGCCTCTACATACTTTTAACATATAGTGTAACGTACTTCTTCTCGCGCGGCATCTCAGAAACACATTCTGAACATACGCTTTGCATTTTAGCCGAACTGGGTGACACGATCACTCTGCTCGCTTATAGTTGGCTGTTCATATTAAATTTGGGGCACTCTTTACTGAGATGATGTAAAGTTGACTAAATTCTATGACTAAAACAAAAACTTTAAAATGTCGTAGTATCGTTCTTTCAGTAGGGGGAGGTCGGTTAAAATGGGCCCTTCGGCAGAAGTGTGCCCCCACTGTCATATTGACCCTGATATTCGCTGCACTCCAATGACCGGTAGTATTGTTTACGAACCCGTCAAGAGACACAATTCAATGTCGTAGTTGTCTGCTTGGCGCGAATTGAAAACGGGGTGTTGCAAATTTGTGTTTTGTGCACTTTTCCTAAAATAATTTACGTGTCTTACAATCTCCACATTTGTGTAAATGGTGAAGGTATATAACAATAAACGTGGTATATATATACATAACAATAGTCTATAGTTAGCTGAATGAGCAATTTCATTTTGACGTGAATGCACGCATTGAAACCATGGGGCCCACTTTGGCCGCAGATGCTGAACATATCATTGATAATGTGATTATACCGTATGCGTTGCTATAATGTACTAATATAATAATATACTTTGATAATATTTATATGTATAATTTAATATGTAGGTTATATATGTAGGTTATATCACAAACTTGTGTTAATTAGTTAATTAATTAATAAATACATTTCATTAACCGAATCAACGCAATACTTGTTTTAACTGGTTCCGTTACAGATTTTCCAAATAAACAAAAAACGAACCATCAAACATGGAATGATGCCAACATGCAGTCGGCTATCGAGGCTGTGCGCAGAAAAGTAATGGGGCTCAAGCGTGCTGTTAAGCAGTTTGGGGTTCCTCGCCCCACCCTGCAACGAAGATGCAAGAGAGTGGGAGATGTTGCGGTTGCAGCAGAAAAGGGTCTGGGCAGATTCCGACCTGGTTTTTCACCAGCGATGTAGTTAGAACACGTTACGCACATTAAACGTATGGAGAGCATGCTTTTTGGTTTCACCCTGTCGCAACTGAAGAGAGTCGCATATGATTACGCAGAAGCAAACAGCATTCAGGACTGGCGAAGCTAGAAAAGACTGGTGTCATGACTTTATGGCTTGCCACAGTGACGAGATTCCTTTGAGAACACCCGAACCTACACCGGCAGCTAGCGCAAGAGCGTTCAACCAGGGTGCCGTCAACGCGTTCTTCGATCTACTGGAAACAGTGCAAGACGCGAAGAGGTTTACCCCAGATCGTGCCAACAATGTAGACGAGACAGGTATAACTACCGTACCCAATCGACCATCTTAGATAATCGCCAGTCGGTGAAAGAAACAAGTTGGTTCACTGCCGTCTGCTGAGAGACAACTTGTTACGGTAGAATTTGCACGAGTGCTGCTGGATCATTTATACCGCCACTGTTCATCTTCCCGAGGAAGAGGATGAAACACGTGTAGATGAATCACGCACTCCCCGAGTCAATTGGAATAGCGCACGAGACAGGATGGATGTAATCCCACATCTTTGTGATGTGGTTCGAGCACTTTCTGAAACATGCAAACCCATCCGAAGCAAGACCCATTCTTTTGATCCCAGATGGCCACAAAACGCACACAAACAAACTGCCCTTCATCGAAATGGTTAGAACCAATCTTGTGATCATCTGTCATCTACCTACCACCGTTTTGTAGCCAAATTAATGACGCCACTTATGACATATTACACCCAGGCGGTAGAATGTTTGCTACGGTCCCACACAAGTCGAGTTGTGTCAACGTTCCAAATAGTAGAAATGTTCGGAATAGGGTAAGTCCATGCTGCTCCAATGAAAACAGCAGTGAACGGCTTCCGAAAAACCGGCATATGACCGATTGATCGCAACGTTTTCGACGAGCATGATTTTGCTGCTGCTCATCCGACTGACCTCGGACGCCAGTCAAACATAGATGCGCAACCACCCGACCGAGACACCGATGCACCACCGCGTGACCGAGTCACCGATGGGTCACCACGTGACCGAGACACCGACGCGCCACCTCCTGACCGAGACACCGATGCGCCACCTCCTGACCGACACCGGCAGGCGCCGCACGTTGTAATTTCGGTTGTTTCGCCGATACCCAAAATCAACCAGGCTACAGTGTGGAAAGCACCAAAGAGAGGGAAGACCTGCACCATTACGTACAGCCCATACAAGACCGCACTCGAGGCCAAAGGGAAACTGGTAACCTGCCTACAACCAAGTTCAGGCAGTTCAAAGAAGAGAAGGCATCCGAAAGCTGATAAAACATTGAAAAAAAATAAGAAATAGAAGGAAGACAGCGGCACTACGCCTTGTCTATACTGTTCGGCGAAATTTGTTTTGTTTAATAAAAAAATGGGTGTCTTTTAAAAATACATCTGAATTATAATGTTTATTAAGACAGAGGAGCAATATTATGCATACACGTAACCAAGATACTTAACTGGATAGTGTAACACGTACTAACCTTTTTTTGTAAAACAAAAAATGTCAAATGTAGGTGAATCAGCACTTAAAGGGCCACCTTTACCCGACCCTCCCCTACTGAAAGAACAATATGACGTTGTCAATCAGCGCTTAAAGGGCCACCTTTACCCGACCCTCCCCTACTGCAAGAACAATATGACGTTGTCAATCAGCGCTTAAGGGGCCACCTTTGCCCGACCTTCCCCTACTGCAAGAAGAATATGACGTTGTCAATCAGCGCTTAAGGGGCCACCTTTACCCGGCCTTCCCATACTGCAAGAACAATATGACGTTGTCAATCAGCACTTAAAGGGCCACCTTTACCCGACACTCCCCTACTGCAATAACAATATGACGTTGTCAATCAGCGCTTAAGGGGCCACCTTTACCCGACCTTCCCCTACTGCAAGAACAATATGACGTTGTCAATCAGCGCTTAAGGGGCCACCTTTGCCCGACCTTCCCCTACTGCAAGAACAATATGACGTTGTCAATCAGCGCTTAAGGGGCCACCTTTGCCCGACCTTCCCCTACTGCAAGAACAATATGACGTTGTCAATCAGCGCTTAAGGGGCCACCTTTGCCCGACCTTCCCCTACTGCAAGAACAATATGACGTTGTCAATCAGCGCTTAAGGGGCCACCTTTGCCCGACCTTCCCCTACTGCAAGAACAATATGACGTTGTCAATCAGCGCTTAAGGGGCCACCTTTGCCCGACCTTCCCCTACTGCAAGAACAATATGACGTTGTCAATCAGCGCTTAAGGGGCCACCTTTGCCCGACCTTCCCCTACTGCAAGAACAATATGACGTTGTCAATCAGCGCTTAAGGGGCCACCTTTGCCCGACCTTCCCCTACTGCAAGAACAATATGACGTTGTCAATCAGCGCTTAAGGGGCCACCTTTACCCGACCTTCCCCTACTGCAAGAACAATATGACGTTACTTTTTAACGTAACTTAGCATAACTTAAGGGGCCACCTTTACCCGACCTTCCCCTACTGCAAGAACAATATGACGTTACTTTTTAACATAACTTCAGTATTTGCTTTTCTTTGTATTTTTATAGAAGTAGAACAGTATGTGTACATCTTACAAATGTGATCATGACTCTTTCATGTGCTTTACCTTAGCAAATGTCCACAAGTTGTGATGCTAAGTGCATTTGAAGCAGACGTTGGACTTCACATAAGCCCAAGGGAGCAGCGCGTTCTTCAGTTGATTTAGACTACAGGACTGGTGATCTTATTATCTGTTATGCTCATAATACCAATGTTACTCTGTGTAACATGGACACAAATGTTGTCATCGACTAAGAGGCATATGTCAAGTTCTTCAGATGCATTGTATCACCAGACGTGCAGACGTGAGCAAAACTAAAATAATTAAGTAACACTGCCTAACCTTGCCGTCTGGACGCCCCCCGTCGAACTGCTTCAGGAATGCATCGAGTGCTTGTTCTACTGTCAACTTGCCAGACCTAGCATTCGGATCAGCACTGGCGTTGTAGATAAGTTTCATATCGGCGACGGTTATGATGCCATCATTGTTACTGTCGAGCTTCTTGAACGCTGCGTCAATGAGTGCCATCCGTACCGGGCTAATGGGCGGCTGCGATAAGAGACAACAGGCTCCACTCTCCTCTGATGATCTCAATGTCTTCTCGCACACGAAATAAATGCACAACTATGTTTTTTCCTCATATTTCATACATATTATACCTCAATATGTAAGGTATAAGAATAATTCATGCCACAACAGTTTTGTTTTTATGTGCCGGGATATATGACTCATTGGAGCATCCTTTACATTGGTCACTCCAATTTTAATTTCCTCCCATCCGGTTTGTTTAGTTTACCTTACATTACTTTACTTACGCGGATTGTTTCGTTTGGGTGAATTAATGTATTTATATTGGAGCAAAGTCCTCAAAGGGTATTGTCAATTCAAATGCAAATGTAAAGGCAAACACCATCTCCTATAATCGCATTAACAATCAATTGTTTTGTTTTGATGTAATATTTTGTACAATAACATAATTTTAAATCATCAGAGCAGCACAGTTGGATGTACTAACAAAAGCATTGGAATACAACTATACACAGGTGCAGAATATAACAATAATCGAAATTAATTTGTCTGGGCATTTGAACTATCAAATGTTTGGGGTCGCATTCAAATGCAAATGCATTGTGTATATCATGGTTGTATTGGAATGCGCGTCCAAATGCTTAACATTCAAACGTGCATTCAACTGCATTTGCATGAGTTAATAAACCAGGCTATATAATATGTTTCACCAGAAAATATATTGATCTGACAAATTCGCGTTTTAAAAATTTCCTGCCGATAAATATATATAAATATATATAAATATACTACAGCAATAAACATTGAAACGTGGCAAAAAAGTTATTTTTATTGTCATTCCAAATTGTTCATCCCTTCAATCCACTGAATGCATGCTACGCATTTGGCGATAAACCAAGCTTTGCAGATTTCCATTCAAAGCAAACATACTGCTCCTAATGGCAAAAAAGACCAGTGTTAAATCCAGGCGTTGCCTTCCCTTTGCCAACATAAATATAGCCTCCACCATAGACTGTGGGATGCTGTTCCATATGTGCGTCGGTGTACACATTAATATTTTCTTATGTTTACTCTGCATCTTTTTTTGGTATATTTTTAGGTTATGTCCTCGTGTGTCAGAATCATTGTCTCTCAACGTACCTAAACAAGATGAAACCGAAGCATCGTATTTCCCTGTTAATATCTGATATTATTCTACCACGTCTCCTCTGAGTCGACGATAAGCCAGAGTTGGTAATCTTAGTTTATGTAAACCCTCTTAATAATCAAGGTCTTTAAGACCAGAAATTCATTTGTTAACTCTACGCTGGAAGTTTTCAATGATTGTGATATGCTAGATTAGCGTATTCTATGTATGGGCGGACAAGGTATATAACCATTGTTGTGAAGTTTTTCATCCATGTGGTCGAAGGTACGCCGTATTATGCACATGACTGAGTTGGCTTTGTTAATATTTTTTTATTCTAATATCCTTAAATTGTCTGTGGTGTTTAGTATTGTATGATCTGGTCCCAGTGTGTCCGTAATTATTAATAAGTGATTTACCGATTCTCATGTGGCTAAGCAGGTCGTTATTATTCATGTGTTGAATGATGGTGTATCCGATTATAACCTTCAATATTTTCCCTACTACGCTGTTCAGACTGACTGGTCTGTAATTATGAGATTGTTGTTTGTTTCCCTTTTTGCGTATAGCAAGTATGTTTGCATTTTTCAAATCTGTTGTGAGCGATGTCTTGGATATGATGGATAGTGCAATACTAATAGTATCTGCCAATTCATTTGGGATACGAGTTTGAAATCCATCAGGTCTTGGTGATTTGTATATGCTTAGATTATTTTGCTTCATTGTCACTCTCAATGGGTCAATATTGCAAGTTCCGACTTTGTTAAAACATCTTGTTGTTTCCTCAGGATTGTATTCACCTGAATATCTGGTAAATATAGAAGAGAAATAAGCACTTCTGCTTTTTCTAAGTCAGACTTTGTTAGATCATCAGTGTCGTCTTTGTTCATTATCAAGTTATTCCCGTTCTTTTCTTAATGTCTGCCTTACCATCCTGCCAAAACTTCATTTGTGCTCCCCAACGTTCAGATTGTATCCTTCGATATTGCACTCTTGGGTAGTCACGAGTCTCTTGTGGTTTTTACTTTTTACTTCTGACACTGCTCGAATTTTGCATCTTAGTTCTGTAAGTGTTTCCTTACTGAGCACATCAACATTTGTGTACCACACGATTACTTCTCCAGCTCTGCCAGCTTTACTTTGGTTATGTGTCTTTCTCCTGGTCGTCTTCTCAACAGGCAGATAAAATGTGTTGCCTCTTCTTGCTGTGATGTTTCTATAGCCTCTTTCTGTAGGGATCGCTCCTTCTCTCTGTTGTCCTTGATCATGTAATGATTCGCCTTTTTATAGTCCACACATGTTTTTCAACCCTAATGCTTCCCTTTTCTCACCCGGGAAGGTTACAAATAAAGGATGATTTCCTGTTTCTTGTGTTTCGGTTACGTTTGCCACCTTACTGCCAAGTCTTCTTACTTGCAGGACATCTGGCTGGTATATTCCATCAGTAGTATGTTCAGATAGTTTCGTCATTAGCTGACTATCACGAATTACGTTGTCTGCTTTCATTGTGCTTGTCCCCTCTGGCACATTATATACAACACTGTTTTTCATTCCGATCCTTCTGTCATTTATTTGAGTGCAATTCTTTCATGTCAGTCATTGGCTCTATATGGATTGCGCCTGCCACATCGTGTAATGACTGGGTTTCCATGATGGTTTTATCTAGATTGTTGACTCCGCTTTGTAGATCTACTTGTTTCATTTCCATTATGTTTTTAGTTTTGTTTTAGAATTTGGCTTGAGGGTCGGGGATGATAGTAATAATTAGGGACATAACGGCATTTGCTCCCCTTTGTCAAGATTTACAGAAACAACTGATTTGCTTTTCCTCTTCGCTGGTTAGAGCTGCTTGTAATTAGTCTGACATGTTCTGACAGTTTTTAAACCAGCCCTTACATATATCACATTCAATAGCTTCAAATTACCCCCATGTTTCATTGCTACATTCGGGGCAGACATATCTCACCGTAACCTGTTGTTTGTGTGATACCTGTTCTCTTGTATATTCTATGTTGCTTCCTAGAATAATTTTTGTTTGAGATGTTTTATTACCAGACAAGCTAAATGATATCCAATATATGATATCCAATCAAATTGTTGTCGTTTGTGTCAGTCTATGTTTTAAAGTCTTATATGGTGTCATCCCCAGCTCGTCTTCTAGAGTGTTCACATAACACATACGTTATGCTTTATGGACATACCCGCATAGCTTCAATGAATTCGTCGAAGTCAACAGAGCCAGAATGGTCTCTATCGACGAAGCTGAACATCTGCCGAGTTTCGACCGATGTCATTTTCAGTCCGACATTGCGGAGACCACTGCAGAACTCTTTGTAGTTGAGCCTCTGGTTTCCGTTGGCGTCAAAGATACGAAATACTCTGTATGTCGAAATACGGCGGTGTGTGAATGTCACGTATAATTGTGTGAACGCGTCAGCGCAACGCACACACATTCACAAACACACATGCTCACACATACACATACACATACACCCACATATGAACACGCATTTTCACACACAAAACACATACCAACAAACCGCGCGCACATGTGCATGTACATACACACACTCGCAGGCACACACGCATACACAAATTCACAAGCGCATGTAAGCTCACAAACACAAAAACAACAACACAAGCACAAAAGCACACACATAAACGCGAGCACATGCGCACGTACATACCCACATTCACAAACACACGTAGACTCACACACAAATACAAAAACACAATACGCACGTACGTACACAAACGCACACACTTTCGCATGCACACACACACACACACACACACACACACACACACACACACACATACACACACACATTCACAAACAAACATACGCACATGTGCACACGCACGCACGCACGCACGCACGCACGCTCACCCACACACACACTCATACACACCGTAGCAGTTACTGTTTGTTATGCCTTATATACATATACTTTGCGGATGACTCACAACTGTTCATTCACGAGATGTGTGCATTCTTGTATTATTTATTATTCTATCAAATATATCATTATAACGTGTTAGGCTAAATTATTTACACTTATTTATGCTTCAATATATTAATGGATTTGTGTGTGTGTGTGTGTGTGTGTTTGTGTGTGTATGTGTGTGTGCGTGCGTGTGTGTGTGTGTGTCTGTTTGTGTGCGTGTGTATGCCTGTGTGTGCGAGCATGTGTGTTTGAATGTATGGGTCTTTGCCCGTGTGTCTTTGTGCTTGCTATGTTCGGGAGCGCCAACTTTCTTTCAATAGTATGTATCTAGTGTCGGATTTGTAATGTCACTCTACTCACATAAGTTTTGTATTAACACAATACATTAAAACGAACTGATAAAATCTGGACTCGAGACTCGCTGATAGAGATACCCATATGGACGATGGGTGCAACACAGCAACATGACGATTTACCGTCCTAGTTCCTTTAGGCCGCATACGCTTTTACCCAGAGTCGCCTCTCGCAGTTTTTCAAACGGAGATATTATCTCAAACGATTCATCAGTATTATCATCCTCTTTAATAAAGTCGTTCATCTGAATGGCTCGTCTAGCCGCCGCCATGACTCGTCACGCTGAAGCAGTAAAACACACTCGGTAAAATACAATACAATGCAATGCAATATGAAACAATACAATACAATATGGTCTGAGAAATGGCAGATGCTGTTCAATTTTGGGAAATGTAAATGCCTACATACAGGACATGGGAACTTGAATGTAAACTATAAAATGGGAGCTACTGTTCTTGGTACTACTGTAAAAGAAAAGGACTTAGGAGTTACAATAAGCGCTGATATGAAAGTTTCAGAGCAGTGTGGTATTGCAGCTTCAAAGGGTAATCAAATTCTTGGATTGATTAGAAGAAACATAACATACAAGGGAAAAAAGTTAATTATACCTCTTTATAAAGCAATAGTTAGACCTCATTTAGAATACTGTATACAGTCATGGAGACCATATCGTAAGAAGGATATAGATACGCTTGAACGCATACAAAGGAGAGCAACTAAAATGATTCCAGAACTTAGAGACCTTAGTTATGAAGAACGCCTGAAAGAATGTGGTTTAACAACTCTAGAGACAAGGAGGTTAAGAGGAGATCAGATTGAAGTTTTTAAGATATTGAATGGGTATGAAAATATTGATAGAAATATGTTTTTCTCACTCAAGAAGGATAGCAGAACTAGAGGACATGAGGTAAAATTAGTAAAGGATCAATGTAGATTGGACATCAGGAAGCACTCGTTCTCACAGAGGACAGTAAATGAATGGAACAAACTGTCTACAGATTGTGTAACTGCTAGCAGCGTGAATATGTTTAAAAACAAGGTTGACACATATATCAGGAGGGCGGGTTATAAGTAGGTGAACATTGTTGGACTCTCGATAAGCCAATGGCTTCCTTGTCCACTTGCCATCTGGGCCTTTGGCTTGGATGGCAAATCTTGTTAAATCTTGTTAAATATAGACACAACATAGACACACCTAAGCCAAAGCAAAAGTGTTAGACAGTTCCTAATCGGTTAGCAGTTCCACTCGTGAACAGTTTGATGCGCACGTTGAGGGGATACGAGGGTTAGGCGAGTTTAAATAAGTGGGTGTTTAGATTACGGCAATTATTATATTTCCTGGCGACACAACAAAGAGTGAGTTCTACAGAGTTGGTGGGGAAACTGAGAAAGCTCTAGATGCGACGTTTGACTTAACACTGGTAAAAAAAATAGAATAGAACTTGATGATCGAAGCTATATGACGTGTATTGCAGGAGACGACACTCAACGTAAATATGCTATTGTTATGAAAATGCTTAATATATATTTATGCATTATCTTGAAAATAATGCGATATCGGACAGGAGACCGGATAATTACCCTTACCAAACGTGTCGGGAAAAAACAGTCAAAGTTGCCACACTGCTTATGTGTACAAATAATTGGAAACTATGTTTTATCTGCATTTAACGTTAATGTACTCTCAGTCATCCGGTGAAAGATATCATGGAGACAATCCCATATTTGTTTCCGGGGTAGCCAATGAAATGTATATATGTGTATGTTATGCGTATAGGCGGTGAACCAAGTTGTGACTTTGGATAACTGAAGTGGGGAGTGCAGCTGAACAGCAATTCGCCATATTCTACCCTAATCCTCGGAATCAGTTCTTGTAGAGCCTGACTTCGGGCCTCGCTGGACAGCACCTTGATATTTAGTAATTTTCGTTTTGTAGAGGATGGTGGCCCCATAGAGATAGACAATAGCCTCTCCATTACATCTATGTCTATGGGTGGCTCATCCGATTCAATGTTGTCTATGTCGCTCATCTTCAATACGTGCGCACACTGTTTTCTAAAAGAAAGTCGCACTGGTTGATGCCAAGCTGTTTATCAATAATTGACCGCGTTTAATAAGCAAAAGGGGGATATTTTATGTAATAATTTTCATTGCTAACTGTTATAAAGTATGCTTGTTATTTCAGACCTTTGCGGTGAGACCGTTACATGTAATGTAAAACCGTGAAACTCACAGCTTATGCGAGGGAGTTGACAAATATATGGGCATAATACACATATTGGTGAACAGCTTGTTAGTAAACAGTCTGTAGGATACTAGCTAGGTAGGGTACTTGCTTAATTGATGTTAACCCATACAACGCAAACATGAAGATATAATTATTATAACAAAGTACAGCTTATGACCACATAATCAAGTTTTAAATAATTATATTAGTATAATATTATGAAAGGTCAGTAGGTATGGACATAGTACATAAAATGAATCGAAGCTATCGACACAAAGGGACAATTTAGCACAAGCGAACAAATAGAAAATGGAAGAGTGGGCGATAAACGGGATGTAAATAAATCGTTAACTGCAAATGTAAGAAGTCTTGAGTTTCTATTCTCCACTTTCTGGGGCTAACATAGATGTTTGTGGTGCGAATGCACAGGAGCATATGAACGTGAAAATAATATGTGTTGTTATTTAAAAACAAACCTACAGTCGGATAAGGTGGGCTGGTAGAAGGAAGGGCACTGCGCCCACAGCCAGCTAACAGTGAATGGAAGGATGTCTTCTTATGCCAGTGGGAACAAATTACAGACTCTTATATTACAATGCATAACCCTGGGATAGAAGGAATATACATATGCACATAAGTACGTGAGTAGGTCTTAAATAACTCATCCTTCGATGACATATAATGTAGACCAGCACATTGCTACATATTTAGTATTAAAGATTAAATATACTAAACCACAGTGACGAAAAAACATGTTAAGGTGGCCGAATACCCCGAAATAAAAGTAATTACACTTTAAATGGTACATGTTGTTTGAAATCTATTAGACCTCAAAAGCCCAAGAAGGCAAAAAAAGTTTGGGGGTCCTGTACAAATATCTGACATAGTAACAGCTACGTAACAAATATCTGACATAGTAACAGCTACGTAACCTGCTAAGGGGGTCCCGTACAAATATATGTCATAGTAACAGCTACGTAACATGCTAAGGGGGTCCCATACAAATATCTGATATAGTAACAGCTACCTAACCTGCAAAATTAGCAAAATACTCTACTCTGATCATGTGACAAATGTTGAGTGTTCACGCTGCCACCTAGCGACCAATAATTAGTAGTCAACGGGTTTGCAATAAAAATTAACCCAATATATGCGGTGTGCAGTTGACACATACTGAATCTACCAATTGGTGCATTTAAATAGTGTACACATAGTATGCGCATAGTTATTCAACGATCGACTGGCATAGTGGCAGCTACAAATGAAGTTAGGTGCTTCGAAAAAATTACTCAACACTATCAGTGACATTAATTTTACAACAATTTCACAACTATTTCAACTCACTTTTGTTCACGGATAAAGCGTGCGTCTATCAAGTAATACATAACGTTATTCGATATTTGACATTTGACATTCATTACAGAAAATGCAATTGTTTGGATTTGTGTTCCGCATATCACTGGTTGTATTACTACACCTGTTAATTGTATGACGCACCCCACGACCCCCAGACACACACACACACACACACACACACACACACACACACACACACACACACACACACACACACACGTCAGACATATATGTTCCTTGACGGACCCCTACGTCAAAATAATTGCGTACTATTGCATGTGTTTTGACGCACCCCGGAGACATTTTGACATACCATTTTCGGTCAATGACTTATATCTTAAAGTCAGAATCCTTATCGATGACGTCATAGGATTTTTGCGGATATATATCGTTGTCTGCAGCTGTACTACATGTTAACAAACATGTTTGTACGTCAGCTGTACTACATGTTAACAAACATGTTTGTACGTCAGCTGTACTACATGTTAACAAACATGTTTGTATGTCAGCTGTACTACATGTTAAGAAACTTGTTTGTATGTCAGCTGTACTACATGTTAACAAACATGTTTGTTCGTCAGCTGTACTACATGTTAACAAACATGTTTGTACGTCAGCTGAACTACATGTTAAACAAACATGTTTGTACGTCAGCTGTACTGCATGCTAACAAACATGTTTGTATTCAGCTGTACTACATGTTAACAAACATGTTTGTACGTCAGCTGTACTGCATGTTAACAAACATGTTTGTACGTCATGAGAAAAAGAGTTGATGACCATTTGTTGACGTTCAAACGCACGTGCCAGGGTTTCGACCAATCAACCAGCATGTGCATATTCAGTGCTGCTGACACATGCAATGTCATCTCAAAGTCATCTGCAAAGAGTCTGATGTCCGAAGAAACGTCCTGTCCTATGTCCTGGATATACAGAGGAGTGGGCCGAGTACAGCGTCCTACGACACACTGAAGTTTATTGACAAGGCGGGCATGGGGCGCCGTATCGAATGCACTTGAAAAGTATAATATTAGGAGCTCAGTCTGGTAGTGGACAAGAGCTACAAGACTGAGCTCCTAATATTATTAACTATATCTTCTGTGGCACCAATTAGTTGAGTGTCTTATTCCTGAACCCATGCCGGACGTTCACAATAACATTATTACAGTTTGCAGCATACTGATTCATGATACTGCCATGTAATTTGCGGCGGCTGACTTATCTCCCTTTTAGAAAAGGGCAAGGAATCAGGACCATGCACTCTGACAGCACTCAGCATTAGTAGGCTGTTGTATACTACCTTAGCTTAACTTAATTTCCGACATAGCATAATATGGCCACTGAGGCATGGTTAGTACATTTTAAAGATTTTTCGAGATAAAAGTCTAGTAATAGTTATATATATATATATATATATATATATATATATATATATGTATATATATGTATATATATATATGTATATATACATGTATATATATATGTATATATATATACATATATATATATATACATATATATATATATATATATATATATATATATATATATATATATATATATAATATATATATATATATATATATATATATATATATATATATATATATATATATATATATATATATATATATATATATATATATATATATATATATATATATATATATATATATATATACATATATATATATATATATATACATATATATATATATATATATATATATATATATATATATATATATATATATATATATATATATATACATGTATATATATATGTATATATATATACATATATATATATATATATATATATATATATATATATATATATATATATATATATATATATATATATATATATATATATATATATATATATATATATATATATATATACATATATATATATATATATATATATATATATATATATATATATATATATATATATATATATATATATATATATATATATATATATATATATATATATATATATATATATATATATATATATATATATATATATATATATATATATATATATATATATATATATATTTAACAAGATTTAACAAGATTTCCTACTGATCAATCGCAATCATAGCTTGATTCAATATACTAACATTAGGCTCCTCGCTTCCTGGTATCGGCAGCACATACCAAGCACCTCGCGTGTAAGCGTGAGGAGGAAACGCAGCCCAGTCCGCCTGTTCGTAAAGCGGGTGGCGGAAGCGAAATCATCGCACTGCGCGCGGCGCTTCGCTTCACGTCACAATGACGCAAACAATATCACGTTCTCGTTGAAAAAGTACTTTTTTAAGAGCACATTTGTATTTCTTATCTTGTAAACAGTTTGTGTCCCATAGGCGAGATCGTTTTATTAATGCCGTTTTTATATGTTTTCATATATACAGATGTTATATAGATATTAGTTCAAACAAGACATTGCTCCCTTGCTTGCTTGCGTGTTTTTTCTAAACGGAAGAGACATTTTTAGTTCAATAATACAATACAATATAAAATATTTCTATTGTGCTAAATCCTTGGGAGATCCAAGCTCGGCAACGCACCCAAACAAAAGGGTTTAAGGAGTTCCTAATCGATAAGCAGTTCCAGTTACAAACAGTTCGATAATTGTACAAATCTTAGAACTAATGCGATATCAGACAGGGAGCAAATGCAATGGTTTAAGAAGCGGTATTAATTGATAGAAACGAGGAGACCGGGTAACTACCCTTGGCAAACAATTTTGCACACGTTGAAGTTTGAATATGTCATTGAGAGCAAAATTGTGATAAGGGGGATTGCAGTAGTCAAGTCTACTGCTAACAAGAGCAGTTGCAATAGTTTTGACGGCAAAAAAACATATACCGGCGAATACGACGATTGTGTAGAGACGGAGCAGGCACTCTGTATAGAATTTTTTATGCAATTCCATAGCTGATTTGGATTTTCACCATTATTTGAGACACTTTTTGAATAGTAATCCGCTTTTGGCTTTAGCAATTTGTGTGTTGCAGTAGTGACACTGTTTTGAATAATGCGATCTACCAAAAGGAGAGTGATTTTCACCATACTCGTTCAAGATAACGACGATGCCTTTTAGATTGTAACATTTCAAGAGTCATCCACGGAGCTCGTAGTTTGTGTGACACAGATTTTATGGTTATCGGGTCGTGTTTATTAAGTAAAGCCTTGAGTACATGATAGTATTGTCCACACAAGTCGGACAGGGGTACCGTTGGATCTCTGATAAAGTCGGATTTAATAATACCAGGTATCAATGTCAATGTGATGTATAGGTGTGTAAGACACATTGCGTATTTAAAAGGAATATTTGGGTTTCACTTGTAGCTTCTTTTCACTTGTGTCATATACCATATAACTGTGCTGAGGCAGAGTTTTACACCGAGCATTTCAACACAGAATTCAGGAGTCACCATTGATAATAATTTAAGTATTAGACACCACATTTCACAAACTTATCGTTGACTACTGTAATTCCCTTTATCACAGTATTGCTATCAAGGATATCTTGAAATTTCAACATGTGCATAATTGTGTGGCAAGGGTTATTTGTTATTTGTAAATTGTTTTGGCAATTACCTATCAAGCAATTTCATCCAAGCAACCAGCATATTTACATTCACTGCTCACTCCTGCAAGACAACCTAGACAGTTTCGATCTTCTAATTGTACTCTACTCTTCGTTCCAAGTATAAAGACAAATGTCGCATCTAGAGCTTAGTCAGTTGCTGCACCGAATCTGTGGAACTCACTCCTTGTTATTGTTAAGTAAATAGGAAAAATAAAAAAATTCGCGTAAACAAAATACCCACTTGTTTAAACTAGCTTATCGTCCGTTGCTCCCCAGCGTATCAATCCAACTGTTTACAACTGAAACTGCTTATCGATTATGAACTGCTTAACCCATTTTTGTGCGCTGCTGAGCTTGGGTCTCCCGAGAATTTAATCGCAATAGAAGTATTCTATACATTATATTATCATATGGAGAACATCAGAACCATACAGATTCTTCTTAATCAATGTTGACACTTTCAGGAAACAGATTGTCATTTCTACTGGATTTTAAAGATGACATGACTGTGGACGATTTATTTGAGAATACAAATTATGTGAATGGTGCAGCAAATGAGAAACGGTGTCGACAACGCCAGCCCCCGACAAGAATGGAAGTTCGACGAATTGTCCCGGGCCAGGCCAAGTGCAAGTTCTGTGGCCGAGAACACGCCTTTGATAGGAAACAATGTCCAGCCTTTGGCAAGAAATACCACATATGTGGACGAGAGAACCACTTTGCCAAAATGTGTCGAATGCAAGGCAAACGTGAGAGACACAAAAACACTGAGCCGACTAAGCGTGAGCGACAGCGACAGGTGTATACGGTGACAGTTAATGACTTTTCAAATCGAGCTGAGTACGATGTACTAGATGTGCATTGTCAAACCAATTGTATGTTGAATGTAGACAAATCTGCTATCATTGTGCGTCCTACTGTAAATAGCGTTGTATTGCCAATGGGGCTTGACACAGGGTCTGCTATTTCGATGATCCCTGTTGATGTGTATCAGTCAAAGTTTGCAAACTGTCAACTTCAGCCTAGTCACAAGGTATTATTATTTTACAGGTGAATCAGTGCCATGTAAAGGTATGTTTAAGGTGGATGTGCAGCATAACTCGCATAATGTAGACTTGGTGCTGTATGTTGTCCCCGACAGTAGACACATACTGTTTGGCAGAGACTGGTTAGAAGCTCTCAAACTTGACTGGACCGAGATCAAGTTTAGATCAGGGTCAGGGTCCGTGTGTCTATCACGTGATTGTCAGCTGGATGGGCTAGTCAGTAAGCATCAGGATTTGTTTGATGAACAACTTGGGTTGCTTAAAGGGATTAAGGCACATGTTGAACTAGTAGAGGGAGCAAAACCAGTGTACACTAAACCATATCGGGTCCGATATGTTCTACGCCCGAAAGTTGAGCTGGAGTTAGGCAAACTTGAGAAAGCTGGGGTCATTACACCAGTTACAAGCAGTGACTGGCAATGGGTGTTGTAGTAGTGCCAAAGAAGAATGGTACGATTAGACTATGTGACAATTACAAGATAACTGTTAACCCTCAGTTGAAAACAGCGTCCGCGCCGAATATAAACATCGATGATATTCTGGCTGACTTGGCTGGTGGAGTTAAATTCTCCAAACTTGACCTAGCGAATGTATACAATCAAATGGAGGTTTCCGAGGAATCTAGGGAATACACCGCCATAGCAACGCATAATGGTCTATTCCGACAGAACAGGCTAGTCTTTAGCATAACCACGGCACCTACTATCTGGCAGAACTCTATAGAGAAAGTGTTACAGGGTTTGCCAGGTGTCAAGGTATATCTCGATGATATCCTTGTGTTAGGGAGAACAGAGTCAGAGCTTTTTAGCAATTTGGGTAGGGTGTTTGAAATAGAGCCGTCATACTAGGTGCACCTAGACACACTGATGTGAGTTCATTGAGGTCGTTCATCGGCATGGCAAACTATTATCGAAAGTTTGTGCCAGACTTTGCTTCCACACTCCATCCTCTCACTACCTTGCTTGAGAGGGATAGGACGTTTGAGTGGACAGACATGATGGATGAGGCGTTTCTAGAAGTGAAACGTGCTCTAGGTAAGTCCGGGTTTCTGATGCATTTTGACAGCAGTCTCCCCGTGACAGTTGCATGTGATGCATCGCCAGTTGGTTTAGGAGCGGTGCTGTCTCATATTATGCCTGATGGAGAGGAGTGACCAATTCAGTTTGCATCTCGCTCGTTGGCGAGAGCAGAGCAGATAGAAGTATTCACAGATCGAGAGAGAAGGACTAGGAATCATGTTTGGCGTGAAGCGATTCTATCCATTTCTGTTTGGCAGGAAGTTTACTCTTGTCACTGATAACAAACCTCTAGCAGCAATCATCAGTCCTAGAAAGGACATACCAGCAGTAGCGGCAGAACGCATTCAGCGGTGGGCAATGTATCTGTCTGGTTTTAACTATGATGTGCGTTACCGTAACAGTGCTCAGAATGTCAATGTTTACTGGCTTTCACGATTACCTACACAAAACGATGATCCAGGTACACCGACAGACGAAGTGTGGCTCTCGTTGTGGGTGTTGGTGTCTTACCTGTATCCAGCGAACAGATCAAAACAGCAGTTCGGAAAGATCCATTGTTGTTGCAAGTGATGAGGTACACACGGGATGGTTGGCCTGATAAGTTGCCAATGGATCGGTTAGATTCACAACCTTTCTTCTGTCGTCGGAACGAACTATCTCTGGAGGCTGATGTTCTGTTATGGGGAATGAGAGCGATCATTCCAAAGCAATTTCGAGCTGAACTTCTAGACGAGCTACACACAGGGCATATCGGAGTAGTGAAAATGAAGGGTGTCGCACGTTCATATGTCTGGTGGCCGGGTATGGTTGCAGATATTGAATCATGCACTAAAGCTTGTGAATCGTGTCAGTTGGTACAGAGAAATCCTACTAACGCACTGGTACATCCATGGATACCTACTTCACGACCAGGTGAACGCGTACACATCGACTATGCAGGTCCTGTGGAGGGGAAAATGCTTCTCGTTGTTGTAGACTCCTATTCCAAATGGCCAGAAGTTGTCATTCAAAACAGTACGACCAGTGAAGCTACAGTGAATACACTGAGGACGATATTCAGTAGAGGGGGAATTCCTCAGACTTTGGTCTCGGACAATGGTCCACAGTTTAAGTCCCAGGAGTTCAATGACTTCTTGGACTGGTTGGGAGTGTTGCACAAACCTACATCGCCATATCATCCAAGTTCTAATGGGCAAGCAGAGCGATTTGTGCAAACTGTAAAGCAGGCTTTGAAAGCTATGACATCGTCAGGGGAGTCACTCCAGGTTAGACTGGATAAGTTCCTCCTGGCATATAGAAATGCTCCGCATGCTTTCACAGGGGAAATGCCAGCAATGCGTTTCGTGGGTAGACAGCTACGCACTCGACTTGGCTGTGTACAACCGGAGAACCGACGGGAAAACAAACGGTTAGAGAAACAGATGGAGCGTGGTTCTAAAAATCTGAGATCATTCAGGGAAGGAGACATGGTATGGGTTCGAGATTACCATAGGAAAGATAGGCTAGATCTGTAGTGTAACATATATTAGTGAGCTTCTTTGTTGTATAAGAGATATAAGTGAGTTAGTGGACTCAAGTTACATTAGTTTAGTTATCAGGACATGGTTGAATACTAGTGTAGTGTTGAGTTACATTGATAGTGCATAGCTATGTTATTATAGTAATCAGGTAGATTATTTCACTGTAGGCATACAGAAAAAGTTATGTTGTTGTTAGTAGACTTCTTCATAATTATTCCGGGAGGGAAATGTTAAATATTCATGTCTATGTCGTGGACTACGTGTGTAGTGATACATGTTCAGTGGCGAACTAACTGAGTAGTAATACATGCGTTTGCAAATAAAGATCAGTTATGTGCCACCCCTAAGAACCACGTGTATGATATATTTGTAGTGTCTGTGAATATACAACAGTACTTTGTCGTAGGCTTTCTGAAAATCTAAGTAGATAATATCTACTGGTGATCCCTCCATATATCCACTTCTTCTAAAAATACATAACATATTTGTTGAGCATGACCTCAGTTTTAGGAATCTATGTTGAGGTGAATGTAATAATTTATGCCAAAAAGGAAGTCCACCATATGGCCTTTAATTAACCTTTCTAATCATTTACAAATAACTGACGTTAAATTCACTGGTCTGTTATTCCCTTACTTATTTATTTATTCCCTTACTTATTTATCGAACACTTTTTTAAATAATGGTATGATGTTTGCTTATTTCCGTGCAAAAGGAAGTAGGATTTATATATGATTTGTATAGCATTTATATTAGCCTACATCCTTCATGTAGGATTTATATTAGCCGACATGCTCGCTGTGACTGGGGAAATGCAGGAACATAGTGTGTAAGAGTATAACTTTATTTATTACTTTTCGAAAAACATAATACTTTTATCAAAAACAGCCCAAATAAGATCGTCTTTTTAATAGAAAACGCCTGATCGTTGACTATGATAGCTTTGTCCTAAAGCTACTATTTTAATTCACACTTTAAAATAAGATTGTTTTGGTATTTCGTTGCATGTTGTTGATATATATATATATATATATATATATATATATATATATATATATATATATATATATATATATATATATATATATATATATATATATATATATATATATATATATATATATATATATATATATATATTAAATATGTGCTTGCATCTTTTCGACATGCATATTAAAAAAAGAAGCCTGAATATGTATCCTGAACAATGAAACACTTTTTTCCTGGTATAAAGATCATCCTACGTATGTTGTTGTCTTATGCACTTTTGTTTCCTGCTATAAAGATCATCCTACGTGTGTTGTTGTCTTATGCACCGTCGTTTCCTGTTATAAAGATCATCCTACGTATGTTGTTGTCTTATGCACTGTTGTTTCCTGCTATAAAGATCATCCTACGTATGTTGTTGTCTTATGCACCGTTGTTTCCTGGTATAAAGATCATCCTACGTATGTTGTTGTCTTATGCACTGTTGTTTCCTGCTATAAAGATCATCCTACGTATGTTGTTGTCTTGATAGTTATAATATGACAGACTACACATTTCTGTCAAAACTTAGAATGGAAAAACGAGGTGGAGGTGTTGGTATGTATATTGCTAACAGGTTAAAGTTTAAGGAAAAAAATGACATAAATACAAGCTCTAAAAAATTTTTATATGAATCATTATTTGTAGAAGTCGAACCCGAAAAAAAAAACATATATAAACCGCCTGACACATGCATAAATACATTTATTATACAATTTAATGATTTATTAAGAAGAATTTCAAATGAAAGAAACAAATGCACATTAATGGCAGATTTTAACATTGACTTACTTAGGTCTGACACAAACCACCAAACAACAGATTTTATCCATAATATGTTTGCCAATGCATTCTATCCAACAATTAGCAAACCAACAAGGGTCACAAAACAGACAGCTACACTCATAGACAATATTGTAACCAACATTCATGAATATTCAATAAAATTTGGTATCCTTTATAATGACATATCAGATCACTTCCCGATATTTACCTTTTATGAATTAGGGGTAAAAAGAGAAAATGAGTAAAAAAATTTTTACAAACGCATGGCTAGCTCAGCAAACATAAGAAAGTTAAAAACACAATTACAATCTTCAAACTGGGAGGAGGTGTACAAGGATTAAAACCCCTGCACTTCATATGATACCTTTCTGGAAATACTAAACACACAAATGAATGAATGCTTACTGTGGGAAAAGTTTAAGATGAAAACCTGCAAAAGTGAATGGCTCACGAAAGGCATATTAATATCCTGTAGGCAAAACAATCACCTGTGCAACCCTTCTACCGAAAATGAGATTATCTACAAAAATTACAAAAACAAACTGACTCATGTAATCAGACAGTCAAAGAAAAAATATTTTAAAGACAAATTTGAGCTATATAAAAATTATTGCAGAAAAACATGGAGCACCATAAATGAAGTTATAAAATCCAAAGATAATAAATCTATAATAAATGATAAATTTATTACATTAGATGGTACCCACTGTACAGACAAAAGGGAAATAGTGGACCATTTCAATAATTATTTTACCAACATAGGTCATCACCTTAATGTAAACTTTACACAAACAGGTAATGACCCAACACAATTTATGAAAAAAAATGCATCACGTTTTTTCTGTACACCTACATATTCTGAGGAAATAATTAACTTAGTAAAATAAGCAAATTCAAGAAATCAAGTGGATTCGACAATGTTGATCCACCCATTATTAAACAAATTATACCACAAATTGCAAATCAACTTGCCCACATTTTCAATAATTCACTTATGACTGGCATAGTGCCCAGCAAACTAAAAATAGCAAAGGTGAAGTGAAAACCCTGAACTATTCTCAAATTACAGACCTATTTCTATTTTTCCATGCCTCTCAAAAACACTGGAACGCCTAATGTACAATAGGCTTTACAATTTTTTAGCAGAACACAACATAATATAAAATAAACAATACGGATTTAGGAAAACTATTCTACGTATATGGCACTGATTGATTTGTTTGATAAAATATCAAGTAACATGGACCATAAAAAGTATGACATAGGTGTTTTTCTTGATCTCTCCAAGGCTTTCGATACCATAGATAATAACATATTAATAAATAAACTTCAATGCTACGGTATAAGAGGTAATGCCTGCAACTGGTTTAAAAGCTATCTTAATAACAGAAGACAGTATGTATCGTATAACAAAGCAGACTCAAAATATATGACAATTACATGTGGAGTTCCAAAAGAATCTATATTAGGCCCATTACTCTTTATTTTACATATAAATTATATTGAAAATGTATCAGATATCCTAAACCCTATACTGTTTGCAGATAACACAAGTTTCTTTCATGCTCATACATACTTCAACACTCTCATTGAAGAGGTAAACATAAAATACAAACAATCTCCACATGGTTCCATACCAACAAGCTTTCCCTAAACACCAAAACGTAAAATTTTATTATATTCACACCAAAAGGAAAAAAATACAATATCAACAGTGCCTTAATACAAGTAGATGGAAACAAATGGAAACAAAATAAAGCATGTCAAATTCTCCAAATTCCTAGGGATATTTATAGATGAGCACTTACATTGGACAACACATATTGACAACCTATCAAAACAAATAGCACGAAATGTGGGAATGCTTAACAAATTAAAACATTTTCTCCCTATGTATATAATAAGAACTATTTATTGTTCATTGACCTTATCACATTTACAATATTGCACTCTATTGTGGGAAAATTCATATTGTACAAACTTAAACAAATTAAGAATACTACAGAAGAAAGCTATTAGGATAATAACAAGTTCTCATTACATTGCACACAGTGATCCTCTATTCTCAAAGTTAAAACTATTAAAATTGGATGATCTATATAAACATCAACTAGGTATTTTTATGTATAAAGCAGCAAATAACGAACTCCCAGATTCTATGTCATCAATGCTTACGAGAATACAAAATATCCACAAACATAATCTAAGAAACCAAAATAGCTATTATATCCAAAACATAAGAACAAACAGCAGGAAATGTACAATAAACTATTCAGGACCAGTAATCTGGAATGCATTACCTAGTAATTAAAACAGCTTGTGTCCATTAACCAATTTAAAAATAAACTGAAAGAATTGTTACTCTCTAAATATAAATGACTTTACAGTAAACACTGCAAATAACAAACTTTGTATTTGTACAAAATGTACTCTATATCTACATTTATTTTCACATGGTAGAGAAGACCATGTATTTCATGCTTATATAATATTTAATGTAGTCAGGATCATGTATTACTTAATGTATTCATGCTCACATTTAATGAATACATGACAATTGTGCAGTTAGTGTATTATTTGTTCATATAATTCAAAGTACAAATTATATGTTGATATTTAAGCAACATTGTTGATACTTAATTTGTATTTGTATAACATATACTTTACATCTACCGTTATTTTAACATGGCAGAAAAAACCATGAACTGATGTTCGTGTAGCATTTAATGTATGCATGGTTCCTGCATTACTTAATGTGTTCATGTTCTCATTGTAATGCATTCATGTGCAATAATTAGTTAGGTTATTAGTTTAGTATTTGTTCATAAAATTATAATTACAATTTGTATGTACATATTTAAGCAATTTTTTTTACATTATATTGTATTTCACATGCAATAATGTTGCTTAGTATATGTTTTTGGCTTAAGCCTAAGGAAACAAAATAATTATGTTGATTTATTTCTGGGTGGTCCTCGTAGCACTGCGGGGTTTCTAGAGGATCTCCTTCGTTGCTCCGCTATTTGTATAATATGTGACTCAAATCATATTGTAAGTATGTTAAAATGTATGTGTAGCCAAAATAAAGTTATTCAGTCATTATGCACCGTTGTTTCCTGGTATAAAGATCATCCTACGTATGTTATTTTTGTATTGTTTTTCGGTGTCGGGAAGTATTTGAAGCAGGAGCAGCGTTTGTTGAACATTCATTGGCAATATAGATACACTGACTGAAGATTCGTAATGTAAACACACACCAGTTTATTACGGTCTCTACAGCGACATCGACGTCGCGACGACACAATCAGAGTTTCCATATAGTCCTCATCATCAGATCGAAGTATACGTCTTTGTCTATGGAAGCGCTCACGCCGGCGTAGTAGTTATGGAATTCTTCGCGCGTCACCTGCACATAGAGGGATGTAATTATATACTGGACATTTTCAGAAATTTTAATATTCAAACTAGTAGTACACATTCGACTATACGCCAATATTCTACGACATAATGTAATATAAATGCGTTTTGAAACTCAAACGGGCAGTGCGAATGAAATATGATGTCATAATTGCAGTGTTGCAATTATTTGATTTTAAGATCATGAAGCCAACTTCAGGGTATATTGACGAAACAAATAACCGTTAACTACAAGGCCATAAAAAAATTCCGCGGAAGTGAAGCATATAGCCATAGGCCATTACGGGGAATATTGTGCGGAAGACTATGATGATAAACGGTGAAAAGCGATGCTGGAGCGATGCCGGTGGTACGTGACAAATATTATTAACGTGAACAAACTTTGTGGTCTTTGACGCCGCCAACTTCGAATGTGTTGAGAAACTCTTCGAGTACCTGTTTATCCGTCCATTCGCCAGACTTGTGCTTCGGGTGCTTCCGAACGTCGTAGACCTGACACAGCAATGTCAACAACAGCTGATTTCAATATATGTCGGTCAAACATTAGAAGATAATTATTTTAATGCTATTGTAACAGTCCAAAAGAAAGATCATATATGTTGAACTATGCTTACGTGAATTTCTGATGTTATCTCTGGTCTACGCTACGGAATACCACACCCATGCAATAAACCGATATGTCAAGGCAGCAAATGTAGATTCCAAACGTCTTTGTTGTGCACAAATCAAATTATTTCTGAATAAACCATTCCATTGAATGACACGGCCCGCATTGTACATGTATATACGTCATGTTCTCCTCATTATTGCATATGCTGGGATCATAAAATTATTTTATAGATGTTCGTTACTTTCTGTGGCACAATGTAACAATCACGGAACAATTTATAATATAAGATTCCATATGTTGTGCGAAATTATTCGTTCATGGCGAAGACATACACGCTTTGTGAGCAACATGACGTATTCCAATAGTAATGCGAGTGTAAACATTCTCGCATGTCAAACTCGCAAGAACACATAATCCTAGTTGGTCCACATGCAAAGCACGGGTACTAAACAACGCTAGCGACATCCGCACCCTCTCAATGTCCTCCACGGTGATCACTCCGTCCTTCGTCGAGTCCAACTTTTCAAACGCTTTCTCGATCAGGTCTATTCGTAGCTTAGACATCGGTGGCTGAAAGTGCACAAGCTAACTAGAAACAAGAAACGTGGACGTCACACGATTGATATATATATATATATATATATATATATATATATATATATATATATATATATATATATATATATATATATATATATATATATATACATGTATATATATATATATATATATATATATATATATATATATATATATATATATATATATATATATATATATATATATATATACATATAAATATATATATATATATATATATATATATACACACATATATATATATATATATATATATATATATATATATATATATATATAAGTGGAGAAAGCAACACTTGAAACGAGAACACATCAGTACATATGATGCAAATTGTCTGAACTACGGCAATGAGTTCCTCAGCAATGATTGTAGCAAATGACATCATCTCAACATGTGTATGAAGAACATTATTGCCAGTACACCATACAAAAACGAAGGAGTCGTAATTAGACACTGCATGTATGTAGCCAAACAGCCATGGTCTTGTTTGTGACAACATTATGTGTGTGTACACTACTTTTAAAGCTTGCTATACCCTGCATCTCGGCTACTGACGACCCATTTACCACTGGCTACTGCCCTACCCTAGACGTTTAGTTGATGACGAATTCTACCTCGGATTGAAGTGCAAAATGCTGGTCAAGGTTGCAGACCCCAGTTTTTTTACAATCGATACGTACTCTCAGGGTCATAATGAATTCATCGAAGTCAATTGTTCCGGATTTATCAATGTCGATAAAATCGAATATCTGCTTCATCTCCTTCGGAGACAGCTGCACACCAAAGTCACGTAGGCCATTACGAAACTCGTTGTAGTCGAGTGTGTGGTTTCCATTGTCATCGAAGATGCGAAACGTTCTGCAGAAAAAAGGATTTGAAACATAGCTGCATTAAAACATGCAAGGAAACGTTGTCAGCTTGTGGTGTTTGCATTTTGCATTACTGAAGCGTTTAGATAAGAACCAGTGCCACACCATCTGCTGTGTTCGTGATACATGTTGTGTTTGTGACACCAATGCAGCACCAGCTGGTGTGTTTTTGTGCCACATGTAGCACCAATGCAGCACCAGTTGTTGTGTTTGTAACACTTGTGGCACCAGTGCAGCACCAGTTGCTGTGTTTGTAACACTCGTGGCACCAGTGCAGCACCAGTTGCTGTGTTTATAACACTTGTGGCACCAGTGCAGCAACAGTTGCTGTGTTTGTAACACTTGTGGCACCAGTGCAGCACCAGTTGCTGTGTTTGTAACACTTGTGGCACCAGTGCAGCACTAGTTGCTGTGTTTGTAACACTTGTGGAACCAGTGCAGCACCAGTTGTTGTATTTGTAACACTTGTGGCACCAGTGCAGCACCAGTTGCTGTGTTTGTAACACTTGTGGCACCAGTGCAGCACCAGTTGCTGTGTTTGTAACACTTGTGGCACCAGTGCAGCACCAGTTGCTGTGTTTGTAATACTTGTGGCACCAGTGCAGCAACAGCTGCTGTGTTTGTAACATTTGTGACACCAGTGCAGCACCAGTTGCTGTGTTTGTAACACTTGTGGCAACAGTGCAGCACCAGTTGCTGTGTTTGTAACACTTGTGACACCAGTGCAGCACCAGTTGCTGTGTTTGTAACACTTGCGGCACCAGTGCAGCACCAGTTGCTTTGTTTGTAACACTTGTGGCACCAGTGCAGCACAAGTTGCTGTGTTTGTAACACTTGTGACACCAGTGCAGCATCAGTTTCTGTGTTTGTACCACTTGTGGCACCAGTGCAGCACCAGTTGCTGTGTTTGTAACACTTGTGACACCAGTGCAGCACCAGTGCAGCACCAGTTGCTGTGTCTGTAACACTTGTGGCACCAGTGCAGCACCAGTTGCTGTGTTTGTAACACTTGTGGCACCAGTGCAGCACCAGTTGCTGTGTTTGTAACACTTGTGACACCAGTGCAACATCAGTTGCTGTGTTTGTAACACTTGTGGCACCAGTGCAGCACCAGTTGCTGTGTTTGTAACACTTGTGACACCAGTGCAGCACCAGTTGCTGTGTTTGTAACACTTGTGACACCAGTGCAACATCAGTTGCTGTGTTTGTAACACTTGTGGCACCAGTGTAGCACCAGTTGCTGTGTTTGTAACACTTGTGGCACCAGTGCAGCACCAGTTGCTGTGTTTGTAACACTTATGACACCAGTGCAGCACCAGTTGCTGTATTTGTAACACTTGTGACACCAGTGCAGCACCAGTTGCTGTGTTTGTAACACATGTGGCACCAGTGCAGCACCAGTTGCTGTGTTTGTAACACTTGTGGCACCAGTGTAGCACCAGTTGCTGTGTTTGTAACACTTGTGACACCAGTGCAGCACCAGTTGCTGTGTTTGTAACACTTGTGACACCAGTGCAGCACCAGTTGCTTGGAGAGCGTGTTTTTTTTCGGCGGGCGGGCGTGCGAGCGGAAGTGTGATCTCACCGTCCCATGCTCTGGATGCCATTTACACCTCGTTTCAGAGCCGCCTCTCGCAGTTTGTCCATTGGAGTTCCAGACGTCTCTGCCTTCGCATCGCCCTCATCGCCCCCGTCCCGGCTCGTCGCCATTGCGTACCACACGTGGCTCTTTGAGAGTGGGAATTAAAAAGAACTATGTTAAAGACGAATAATAGTTATATACACTCCTCCCTTTTAGAATTTGCATAACTTTGGAATGGGAACGAATACAAATATGTGGTCTTGATTGAATGATTGTGAACTTAATAAAGTGTTGTTTCCCTGGGAGAATAGTTTCAAAACCGGAAACATAGTTTGTTGTACTTTCGAAAAGGTGTTGTAAGTTTGTAATTAAGACAAATTAGCACTGCCTATCTGCTGCTTCTGGGGTGTCGCTGTCAATATATTGCTCTAATAAAGTATGAAGTATCGACAGCTTGTTTTATTTAGTTTTGAGAACGTCAATCGTAAAGTTGTCATTCGAGTTAGAAAGTATTACCTGCCTGAGTTGTGAACGTGAAGGCGAGAATGTTAGTGAACTTAACGGACGGACCGGCCCAACGTCCAGCGGAAGCGATGCTCCCGCTGTGCACCTTCCCGCGCACGACGCTTCCATTCACGTCATAATGACGTTGGTCAACTTCCGACTAGCATGGACGTTCTTTCCTTGCATTTGGTAAAAATTCACCAATTTTCGTTTATTTATGCTTTGCCTATATTTGTCTGCGTGTCCGAATATATACATAGTAACTATTCACAAAGTAAGATAGTCCAATACATATGTGATACAAGATAGTCATGACAGGTGTGACATCTAACGGCTAAGAATAGAATGACGGTTGCGGTTTTGCGTCGAAGAAACGGGGGAGCCAACCACCAGCTACGTTTACCGTTCGGAGGGTTCACTGTATTGTAAGATGTAAGCACATACGTGTTTTGCGTTTGAAATTGGCGTTACTGGTCGATATCATCTCTATAAATTATTTATTTTCAGATAAAGTATTACATTTGCAACACATTGTAATGATTATAAAAACAGTTGTCCGAAAATACCAACACTTTTTAATTTTAATAGATTTTATTTGAGCAACATTTCGGCAATCGGTAAATATAGCGCACGAAGTAAAAACTGACAGACTGCGTAAATTGAAACTAACGTGTCAATTTAAACTAACGTGTGTGTGTGTGCGTGCGTGCGTGCGTGCGTGCGTGCGTGCGTGCGTGCGTGCGTGCGTGCGTGCGTGCGTGCGTGTGTGTAATGGCCATCGAGACTGCGTGTTGGCTTTCGCAGATGGGACGTCGATCGAAAATAGCTTAGAATTGCTGTATTAAATTCAAACTTTCGGATTCACACGCAACACTACTGACATATTGTGTTAACTTCGTAGCAGCCGTGTGTATGCTTAATTATTGTTTGGCGCTACATTGACTAAAACAGTCACCACTAATTGTTACCGTCTCGTGTTGTTTCCCGCTGTCACGCCGTCTCATAGTGCTATCCTGCTACCAACCGTCTCGTACTGCGTCCCTGCTTCCTCACAGTCTCGTACAGCGTCCCTGCTTCCTCGTCGTCTTGTACTATTTCATCGCTACCACTATGTATCTTAATGTGTCCCCACTGCCACGCTGTCTCGCAATGTTTCCCCGCTACCTCGCCTTCGCATACCATTTACCCGCTACCACGCCGTTTCGTGGTATTTCCCCGCTACCACGCCGTTTCGTGGTATTTCCACGCTACCACGCCGTTTCGTGCTATTTCCCCGCTACCACGCCGTTTCGTACTGTTTCCCCGCTACCACGCCGTTTCGTGCTACTTCCCCGCTACCACGCCGTTTCGTGCTACTTCCCCGCTACCACGCCGTTTCGTGCTACTTCCCCGCTACCACGCCGTTTCGTGCTATTTCCCCGCTACCACGCCGTTTCGTACTGTTTCCCCGCTACCACG
>BSQZ01000060.1:105000-155000 GCA_033239005.1 Lamellibrachia satsuma | reverse complement strand
AGTCTGCCCAGAAGGGCGGGGCTTACACGGATGAGCAAATGTGAAGAAGTGCGAACACATGGCAGTCTGCCCAGAATGTGGGTCACACAGGTGAGAAATTGTGAACAAGGGAGAGCATATGACAGTATTCTCAGAAGGCGGGTTGAACAGATGAGAAAGTGTGAAAAAGTGAAAGCACATTAGTGTCTGCGCATAAGGGCGGGGATTAGACACACATATGAAAGTGTGAACAACGGAGAGCACATGGCAGTCTGCGCAGAAGGGCGGGGATTACACACACATATGAAAGTGTGAACAACGGAGAGCACACGGCAGTCTGCACAGAAGACCGGTGATTACACACACATATGAAAGTGTGAACAACGGAGAGCACACGGCAGTCTGCGCAGGGCGGGTTACGCAGCGGGTGAAATTCTCACAAAGGAAATGAATATGGGAGAGCCCATGGCATTTTAGTCTGCTCAAAAGGCGGTTACACAGATGAAATCACGTGAATATGGGAGAGCCCATGGCAGTCTGCTCAGAAGGCGGGTTGCACAGATCAGAAAGTGCCACCAAGTGCGAACACATGGTTGTCTGCTCAAAAGGCAGGTTATACAGATCTGAAAGTGTGAACAAGTGCTAGCACATGGCAATCTGCTCAGAAGGGCGGGGCTTACACATTAGAGAAAGTGTGAACATGTGCGAACACATGGTTGTCTGCTCAGGTTATACTGATGAGAAAGTAAGAACAAGTGAGAACACATGGTAGTCTACTCAGGAGTGTGCACAACAGAGAACACATGGTAGTCTACTCAGGAGTGTGCACAACAGAGAACACATGGTAGTCTCCTCAGGAGTGTGCACAACAGAGAACACATGGTAGTCTACTCAGGAGTGTGCACAACAGAGAACACATGATAGTCTACTCAGGAGTTTGCACAACAGAGAACACATGATAGTCTACTCAGGAGTTTGCACAACAGAGAACACATGATAGTCTACTCAGGAGTTTGCACAATAGAGAACACATGGTAGTCTCCTCAGGAGTGTGCACAACAGAGAACACATGATAGTCTACTCAGGAGTTTGCACAACAGAGAACACATGATAGTCTACTCAGGAGTTTGCACAACAGAGAACACATGGTAGTCTACTCAGGAGGCGGGTTGCACAGGTCAGAAAGTGTGCACAACAGAGAGCACATGGAAATATGTTCAGAAGGCGGGTTATATGGGTGAGAAAATGTGAACAGCGGAGAACACATGGCAGTCTGCTCAGAAGGCGGGTTACACAGATAAGAAAATGTGAACAAGTGAGAGCATATGGTTGTCTGTTCAGAAGGGTTGGCTACACAGACGAGAATGTGTGAACAAGGCAGAGCATACGGGGTCTGTTCATAAGGGCGGGCTACACAGATGAGAAAGTGTCACAAAGGGAGTGCACATTGCCGTCTGCTCAGAAGGCGTGTTTAACACACGAGAAAGTGTGAACAAGCAAAAGCACACGAGTGTCTGCTCAGAAGGGCAGGGATTACACATATGAGAAAGTGCGAACATTGAAGAGCACATGACAGTCTGCTCAGAAGAGCGGGTTACACCTATGAGAAAGTGTGAGAAAGGGAGTGCACATTCCATTCTGCTAAGAAGCGTGGGTTATGTACATGAGAAAGTGTGAACAATGGAGAGCACATGGTAGTCTGCTCAGAAGGCAGGTTACATAGACGAGAAATTGTCAACAAGGGAGTGTTTATGGTAGCCTGCTCAGAAGGTGGGTAACACATACGAGAAAGTGTCAACAAGGGAGGGCTTACGTTATTCTGCTCAGAAGGGGGTTACATAGATGAGAAAGTGTCAACATGGTAGTCTACTCATGAGGCGAGTTATGCAGATGAGAAAGTGTCAACAAGGGAAAGAACATGGTAGACTGCTCAGGAATCGGGTTATGTAGATGAGAATGTATGAACAAGGGAGAGCCCAAGGCAGTCTGCTCAGTAGGCAGGTTGCACATATGAGAAAGTGTCAACAAGTGAGAACACATGGTCATCTGCTCAGAAGTGGATTACACAGGTCAGAAAGTGGAACAAATGAGAGCACATGGTAATGGGTTCAGAAGGTGGGTTATACGGATGAGAAAATGTGAGCAAGGGAGAGCATGTGACAGTCTGTTCAGAATGGCTACACACATGAGAAAGTGTGAGAAAAGGAGTGCACATTGCATTCTGCTCTGAAGGGAGGGTTACATAGATGATAATGTGTGAGCAATGGAGAGCACAGAAAATGTGAATAAGTGAGAGCACATGGTAGTCAGCTCAGAAGGCTGGTTGTATAGATGAGTGCTGGGAAAAATTGCAGGTAGCAAGCGGGACCATGTTTTGGAATCACTTTTCTTCACTGTGCCACACGAACAACATCATCTGAGCTTCTAAATTTATTCCCATCCACCCTCCCTCCCTCCCTCCCTCCCTCCCTCCCTCCCTCCCTCCCTCCCTCCCTCCCTCCCACCCTCCTGATGTATTTGTACTTCTGTGTCGATATGCTTTCTAAACTCACATATCACGTGACAACATGTCTACATAGCGAACTGATCTGAATGTTGTATCAAGGGAGGTTTGTCCCCCACTTTTGTGTATATCATTGTAAGGGGGATTTATTCTACCACTTTTGTGTATATCATTGTAAATACTCTAGCTAAAACTATATACATATAATTATGTATGCTTGTCTGTCGCTTTGTATAAGAGCAGCAAGGGTTTTTTAGTAACGTTTGTCCTTGACATTTTGCTAGCTACAGTGTAACATATCACTAATGCTAAATCTTGTCTGGTATTTTTACTAAATGGTCATACATACCAGCTTAATCAGTAATGTACCAATCTGTGCACAATCTGTGGCAGACATTGTCAAACACTATTGATGTGTGCACAGCGGCAATCCTTGTTGGATATGAGTAAAATTGGAATGCCCATTCCCAACCTACCAAGTAGCTGGTGTATTTATACACACAGAGAAATGGCAGCATGAGCACGTCCCCATTTCATTGTAAACACAAATACACTGGGAGCCAACGGGGTATCGAGCTGCGAAAAACACACGTAAGATGAGAAAGAGTCAACAAGTGAGAGCACATTGTAGTCTGCTCAGAAGGCGGGTTGCACAGATGAGAAACTGCGAACAAGTGAGAGCACATGGTAGTCTGCTCAGAAGGTGGGTTATAGAGATGAGAAAGTACGAACAAGTGAGTCTCCTCGGAAGGCCGGTTACACAGATGAGAAACAGTGAACAATGGAGAGCATATGGCAGTCTGCTGAGAAGGGTGGGATGCACAGATGATAATCAGACATTGTTGGACTCTCGTTAAAGCAATGGCTTCCTTATCCACATCTGTGCCTTTAACTATGGATTGTAATCTCGATAAATATTGTTAAATGAAATGATCGGGCTACATAGGGTAAATACCTCTAAACAGAAAAATCTAATTATACCACTGCACAAAATAATGGCCGGCTTCATTTAGAACATTTATATAAAATAGTATGGTCATATCGCCGGGTTTTCTTTTGCATTGAGAGATATACTGTGAAAAATAAAAGTAAATGATATGTGCTTCATATATAAATTAATCAAACGCAATCCAGTATGCAATATTTTGGTCTATGCAGAATGACTGCATTCGAAGACGTCGGAAACTTGCAGGACATTGTTGAATGCGTACCTTGTTATCTTTAACGCCACCGACGTCGAATGTTTTAAGAAACTCCTGGAGCACTTGTTTGGCTGTCCACTCGCCCGACTTGTGCTTCGGATGCTGCCGGACATCGTAAACCTAGGACATAATATATAATTCAATCAACCATGGCACTGTTTACAATCTGATATCAGTGTTTGTCGCGACTCTAATATATGTAATCAATGTCATTGTAAGCGTATATATATATATATATATATATATATATATATATATATATATATATATATATATATATATATATATATATATATATATATATATATATATATATATATATATATATATATATATATATATATATATATATATATATATATCCCTGACTGAACCGTGACTTTAAATATGACACCTTAATCCAGCGAGATCCCTGACCCCGAACGTGATATCTAGCTCCGACCGTGATCACTGACCCCGACCGTGGTCACTGACCCGGATCGTTATCCCTGATTCCGACCGTGACCCCGACCGCGATCACTGACTCCATGTGTTAACGAAGTCATTGCCGACATCTGTTTGCGGTGTACCCCTTAACGGGTGACACGCTGGCTGGGCAGGGAATGTTTGTTGGTCTTGTCCATTGAAACCTTCCATTGCGATTGCAGTTTGTTCACTCAGTTCTAGGTCATACAAGCTTTAGCAAGAGTACCTGGGAGAGATCCTCGACTGTGATCAATCCGTCCCCGGTCTTGTCCATCTTATCGAATGCCTGGTCTATCAGATCCCGTCTGTTCTTTGACATCGGGGGCTGAAAGCACAAATACGTGATTGCTGCAAGTATTGGACAGTAAAACGTCATCGTCATAAAGACGCGATCGCTATAACCGAGCGTGCGTGCGTGCGAGCGTGCGAGCGTATTTGTGTATGCCAGTGACTACTGCTATTGCTTTGTAAGAATAATGAACAAAGAAAAAAATATTAACTACATTTATATATAAATTGGCTAATATTAGTGTCATTGTAATCGTCATGCGACAGACCCTTCCCATTACCACCACGCTGCCTGGTGGATTATAATGGAACTTAAATGTTTGGTAAATCCGGGAACTTCACGTTGCTTAATATATGTTCTGCTACCCGAATCTTGGTATGACGGGGAGGGTCTATTCATGACCGCAACCATACACACGCCAACATATTTGTCTCAGACGAACGCAAGCGCACACAAGCGACGACGCAAATCACTGACCCTAAGTGCCATGAGGAACTCGTCGAAGCTAACGGTGCCAGTGCCGTCCGTGTCGAGTGTCGTGAACAGATCGCGCAGCTCGCTGTCGCTCAGTACGATGCCGTAGTCTCGAAGACCCGTACGAAACTCTTCCACGTCGAGTTTCTTGTTTCCGTTGTCATCGTACAGACGGAATGTTCTGCAAACATGGAATGTCACTGTTGGCGCCGTACAAACACCACTAGGACATTGTCATAACAAACAAACACCACTAGGACATTGTCATAACAAACAAACACCACTAGGACATTGTCATAACAAACAAACACCACTAGGACATTGCCATAACAAACAAACACCACTAGGACATTGTCATAACAAACAAACACCACTAGGACATTGTCATAACAAACAAACACCACTAGGACATTGTCATAACAAACAAACACCACTAGGACATTGTCATAACAAACAAACTACCATGTTCCCTCTTTGATGCTGTAGTATTGACTGTATTTAAGCACACAGGCCTAGTGGTTAAAGTGTTGGACTCTAAATCCGAGGGTTGTGAGTTCAAGACCCACACTGGGCATGGTTCGTTTTCGAAGCTTAGGCAATTTCGTTTACCCTACTTTGCCTCAGTCTACTCAGCTGCAAATGAGTACAAACACTGTTTGGAAGGTACCTGCGATGGACTAGTGTCCCGTCCAGGAGAGTCATATAACTGCACTCTAAGTTGCTTCGCACTACAGAAACCAGGTTTAAGCACTGGCCATATAAGCCTTCATGGTTTCCTAAGGCGTAATGCCTGGGGGATGACTTTACCTACCTACCTAAGCACACATGAAGACTCAATTTCAGTGTTCACACGAAAGTGTGAAGACTACTTTTATGCAGGACTTCTATGTCTATGTTTTAGGTTATGACGTTTTGTTTATTTGTTGTCACGGAGGGCTTGCTTTTATGTCTACAAACGACATGCTGGATATTTGTTGTCACGGAGGGCTTGCTTTTATGTCTACAAACGACATGCTGGATATTCAACTTTGTTGATGCAACCACGATGACATACTGTAATATTTATCTTGTAAATAGTGTCATACTGATTCGTTTTACTCAATAATAACTAATTATGTTTTTAGCATTAATGATTATGTCGTAGTAGTTGTTTTACTGTTATGTGCATCTATGTAAGTTAATTTTAACTTTGAAAAGTGGGTGTGCTTACATTAAAAAAAAGTGTATATATTGTACATGTTGTGCTTTTATTCAATGTCTTGACTCTCGAAGTTAAGAAATTAAAACTATCAGAATATTAACCAATTCTGTATTGTTTAATAACAATTATTCGGATGCTTAATCTACAACTTTAATTATTATTTAAATCGAAATGTTGTGTGCGCCTTATATTTTCTGCAATACAGAAAAACTGCACACATTCCGGGCTGAACGTTTGACAGAATATTCTGCGCGACAAAATGGTGTGAGCTACTTCGTCGAATGCATTGGCTGGCATTGGTCCATACTCAATATTTACCAACATGGAGACTGCGCGAGTGAGTGGTTGGGAGTGAATGCGACGGCCACTGGCCGTCGAGACGGATATTGCACTCACCTTGAGAACTGTTTGATTCCTGCGGGCCCTCGCTTCAGACACGCGTCCCGCACCTTTTGAATCGCAGCCGCCATCTTGTCATACACAGCAGTATTTGTTGATCGGTGCGGCAGACTCTGTAAACGAGGATACGTGTAAGAGTACGGCGTGTGCCCGGCGGTTACCAGAGAGTGAGCAGGTGTGTGCAGGTGTGTCAAGGTGCGCTGTGCTATGTGTAGTAGATTGACAGACGCCAGACATTGCTCATTGACCGCATGGAAGAAATCGACGTATTAAAGAAGCACGCGTCTTCGGCTGGCTAATACTGGACATCCACTCCACCTCATATTACGTTTTTATTGCCCGTAAAACATTAAGTCTGCGGACTGAAAATTTACGTATTACTCATGCGAACAAACCGTCATTCACAATATGAGCACACGCTTAAAATATGCACCTTTGAAGTAATATGATTGCACAAGACGACAACGTGAACCTTCTCCTGTGGGCTGGTCTCAGTAGCGCAGACCAAATGCGGCGTCATGTAAGATGTGTATCTCACCAGTACGCCTGTACGATCAATCTGTTCGTGATCAGTACTATATGTTCGCCTTGTAATTATATCTTCATTGTAAAACAAACTACACAAAGCAATGGCTTACAGCATTCATCGGCCAGCCGCAGTCACCAGAATGGTCTAAATAATTTACGAGTATATGCTGAGACACACACACCTGCATGGCTGTAATGAGGTGGCCTAAGACACGCACACCTACATGGCTGTAATGAGGTGGCCTAAGACACGCACACCTACATGGCTGTAATGAGGTGGCATAAGACACGTACACCTACATGGCTGTAATGAGGTGGCCTAAGACACGCACACCTACATGACTGTAATGAGATGGCCCGAGACACGCACACCTACATGGCTGTAATGAGGTGGCCCGAGACACGCACACCTACATGGCTGTAATGAGGTGGCCTAAGACACGCACACCTACATGGCTGTAATGAGGTGGCCTGAGACACGCACACCTACATGACTGTAATGAGATGGCCCGAGACACGCACACCTACATGGCTGTAATGAGGTGGCCTAAGACACGCACACCTACATGACTGTAATGAGATGGCCCGAGACACGCACACCTACATGGCTGTAATGAGGTGGCCCGAGACACGCACACCTACATGGCTGTAATGAGGTGGCCTAAGACACGCACACCTACATGACTGTAATGAGGTGGCCTGAGACACGCACACCTACATGGCTGTAATGAGGTGGCCTGAGACACGCACACCTACATGGCTGTAATGAGGTGGCCTAAGACACGCACACCTGCATGGCTGTAATGAGGTGGCCTGAGACACGCACACCTGCATGGCTGTAATGAGGTGGCCTGAGACACGCACACCTGCATGGATGTAATGAGGTGGCCTAAGACACGTACACCTACATGGCTGTAATGAGGTGGCCTACGACGGCGCAAGGCCACAAGAACACCTCAACGACATTAAAAGTTTACCTCAACATGGTCGTGCGTGTTTAGTCGTTGTGTGCACGAGTCACTTGCTTGTAATCACAATAGCATGTTCTACGATTTGTGACGTTTATTCCCGACAACAAATGCACTGCATTGTGTGGGAAATAACAATTTAAAATATCATGGATGCATATGCATTTCAAGAAAATACAAATAGTGTTTTACTTGTGATCATGCAGCGATGTCCAGGGCCGACGAACCTGTACGTGACACACTATAGCAGCTCTTCTTTCACAGTTTTCCCTGATGATGTCCAATGATAATTAATAATAATGGAATCGAAGTTACGTAAATTTCACAAAGCAATATTTGTTGAATTGACAATTATATCTCTGGTGGCTTGGCACGTTTTGCTGTGTTCCTGAAGGTTTGGCTCTAATGCCAAACCACCATATTATGTAAACTTGGAAATAATAAATTCCAAACGATTTATATCTAACATTACATGTTAAGAGAAGTATCAGTAACTTAGTTGCTACTCGGTGTTTGAACGGCTGATAAAGAAGCTTGTCAAATTGAGTTTAATATATAAGCAATACATGCATTTAATTTCAAACAACCACATGTGCATGGCAAATTGTAAGGATGGTTCATCTTTATTTATAGCATTAATTAATCATAATATGTACTTATTAATTACTGTATTCGGTGCAACATGTCGCAACAACGTGATCTCGTTCTTCGTACGTTTCTAATTACCTCACATGTGAGCAAGTCGTAAACTGGCAAGTCAAGTCAAGTCTCAAGTCTTGTCAATGACCTCCAAGTCCACGTCAAGTCTCGAGTCATCGTTGTGAATTCCATATCATGTCGAAGGTCATCAAAATGGCCGACTCGAGTTAGCCCCTACGACTCGAGTTACCAAATTAAGTCTACAAACTGTGTATTTTCCAAATGTTTTACTGGATTCATTAATACTTGTGCCAATTCGCATTCCTTCGGGTATGCCTTTGATCAAAGACACATTTGAATGTTCTGTGAATGCAGATTCCACGGAGTTGGATTCGGTGCATAACTAAGTCATTCGCCTAGCGTACACGTTTCCTATCCTCGTGTATATGTAATCTAGGATACAATTTCACATAGACGTGACCTAGTCTTTTATTGATCGAATGGTAAAAAATTAGGCTGATTACATTGAAGGCAATATAATCTGTGTTGGCCAAAATAGCTCCTGCATAATTACTAATGTAATAATTATATATTACAGAAATCCAGTCGAAGTACCGATTGTGTGCACCAAATGGTCATAGTGCTAATATTACAAAGCGAACCGCCTTCGAGTGGACGTTGAACGAGGTTCATATTATTTTCACCGTTGACAAGCAGAGAACCATGACTAAAACGTTAATTTGTTTACCTGGCTATATACAGTATAACTGTGTTTACCGAGGAGTCGCTTAAACTCGAATTGTGTTCCATCTACCTTACACGCATGTATACACTTGTGGAATAGGTGGGCGTTCAAGCTGAATACTAACACGTCCCACGCCTGCTTTGATGTGTTTCAACATGTGTCGACATATTTGCGAGATAAGCCGCTTGGGACGCTATTTGACGCAGTATCGAAGCATCACAAGTCTAGCTGCGTGCTTTACGGTATTCTGCACTCAAGATAATTACTCAGGTCACTAACCCGTCGTACTTAGTAATCAAGAAAATTACTTCTTTGAACAAAGAACATTGCCTTATATCTAAAGACACTGCACTGTTTACAATTAGATTAATGTCTTCGATCGAAGCGACAATGGATATAGGGGCGTGTTTATGTGGCGGGAGATCTGACGAAATATAATCACTCGTGCGCAGATTTGCCGATAAAGCGTACACCGAATTAGACGTTAGCTCGCGTCTTTGTGTGATCAATTTCTTTTGGCCGCCGTGACATGCAATAAAATTCACCTAGTTCCACCATTGTTTTCGATGTGATACTATTTATGTTTTTATAACAGTGAACATACGAATAATGTTGTTTGATGTACTATTTTAAACATCATACATTTAAGTACACATTCAAAATATTATCCAACTTAACTTAATGTTTTATTTGACAACATTATTTCACAAACTCAAGGGTGCTTAATCAATTAATTTTTTTGCTAGTCTCATTTCAAATAAATTTTGCAAAAAACAAACCTACCTAGTATCCACTGCAACATGCTACCTTGTTTGTGCAAGTTTTGTATGTCGTTTTTTTTAAATCATCAGACAAACTATTAAATTAGTTAATGCTTGTTCAATGATTAACTGAAGTGAAAATCGAAATGCTGAAAAATCTAGATTTTCTTCCTTGGTGAAATTTCATAACTTTGTCATGTGATCGGCGAGGAAAGGAGGTCATGCCCACGATAAGCATTGACTCGCACAGTGTTTACCATTTTGGATATCAACTAGTTTGATCCTTACCAGATCTAACGACTAAAGTCAATTCTTTCGATGATTTGAAAAAAAATAGGTTTTTTTATTTATTAAACAGACTGCGCACATTCCTTAAACTAGACACACACTACACATCTGGACATAAGTGAACCGGATTCGCGATGGGCTGAACCATTTGAGGAAACAGCTTCAATGAACGAACACGTTATTCGTAGCACGATAGTAGTATGGGGACATATGCATGTCCTTCGTAGGACAAAATAGTTCTCATGTTTCGGGTAACTAGACCTTTTTAACTGCGCACCCCTCCTCAAAGGGGTGCGCAGTTAAAAAAATACACACCATGTGACGGGACTTCTAGGAAACATGCACGCACGCTTCCCTTGCCACATTGGTGAGAAACAATAGAAGTTGGCCACTAATTAAATCATGGTAGGAACAAAGCTCTTTCACTACACTATATGCATTCATTCGCGACGCACACGCTAAGTATACATGACTGTCTACGGCGCTTTCTATGGTTATTTGTCAGCAGGAAAGCAGCCACTTCTCTGCCATATTCACAGCAGCATCGTATGCATCGACCTGGTCGGCTAAAGCTGTTCGTGTAACTCCGGAGTAACACAAAAGAAACAACAAGAACTCCTCCCAGACCTACTGCTTGTTGATAATCCTTAGTGGACTGGATCACTAATCCGCGTATCCCTAGATATGATTGAGAGGAACGATATGAAGCATACGTTTTAGTCCAGTGTTGAGAAGTTGCAGATGTCAGTAAGACATACCTAGGTAGCAGCATGTTTTACTTTACGTGGGGAGCGGTGGTCTAAGTGGGGAGCGGTGGTCTAATGGTTAGAGCACCCGCCTGTCAATCGAGAGGACGGTGGTTCGATTCCACCTCCGCCGTTTCGAAGCTTGGGCAATTTCGTTCACCCCACTTTGCCCGTGTCTTTCGGAAGAGACACTAAAAGCCGCTGGTCCAAACTCCTGCGTTAGTTCAAGATTGGGCTGTTTGGAGTATAACTACTTGAGACTTCTATTGTATATATTGACATTCATTTAGAAGCCACCATCGTCACCTCAGATGTTAGCATCTTCTCGTGTTGCTGCGTGTGTGTACGTTGGGACAGTTGCTATGTTTGTATCGTCTCGAAGCATATGCATGCACCAAAATACTGCCTATATGACAGATGTGTAAATGTCTATATAAAATATATCAATTAAGCAAACGTCAGGCAGGCTCGTCCGCCCCACTCTTTGTCTCTGTGGCGGGCGTCCTGACCTGGATTTTTCAACTCACAGATTTGGGCTTTCCGTAGCCATATGACTACGGAACTAATAACTTAAGTTTTAAAACCGATACGAACTAACCGTTTCACATGTGTATTCTGTGACAGACAACCAACACTTGTACTTCAAGAAACTGGAGAAATGTGCTCCAAATAATTACTTATGAGTACTTTTATCGGTGACATAGAAAACATTTCATAATTAGCCGCCATACTGTGAACGTGATGTTGCCTTTGGGTCACATGGTCAAACGCGATTTCGTGTAGAATGAGGCCAGAGTGGGTCTGCAGCACAGACATAAATAAAACACAAGTTGGTAAGTTAGTAGTTTATAGAAGAATGATTAATGATGTAACTCTATGGCCAGCAGACGGCAATTCATAGCATGACCATATATTTATCTACGAGAATCCCGTTTGGTAATCTTGCTCACAACAACATCCGGTTATATACACATTTTGACAAGCACATGGGTCCTGACAAAAAGGTAAGAATTTTACACTTTTACATGGTTACTGTCAGGTAACTTTACTGATATACACATAAGAATGCATACAAACATGAAATACGTGTTTATTGCTGTGTTTATGGCGTTTTTGTAAGGTTTAACGTTTCATGAAACTGCGTACGATTATCATGACCGAGATCTTCGTCTATACAACAGCAACAGCCAGATAGAAATGTTTTATGGCGATTGACTTTAGTAGTCTTTACCTAGGCAAAAGTTAACGGGATCAAAATAGGAAAGAACCTTAAGGGAACAAACGTATACAACAACGAACACTTGACCGCCATGCAAGCTGAGCTAGCCAAACCTGCCCGACTACTGCGAAAAAAAACCAGTCCACATGGACAAGAAAATGAAATTAAAGTGTTTGTCAGACTAAATGGCCTGACAATGTTGTTGTTATTGTACAAACATCGTTCTAGTACTGGACGCTGCATATTTAATTCTAGCTATATTATTATTATTATGGACACACTCATAATACTTATGGTGTATGGGTTGTGTTATTTTTTCTATGCTACATAACTATCAAATTTTTTGTATATTTAGATTATCTATTTATCAACAACAGTTGTTGCATAAACCTCTCAAATGACAAAAGACCTGGTAAAAATAGACTTGTCTCTAGTTTGTGAGAAATCGATAAGTACTGTAATCCTTTTGTAAAATGTGGATTATGTGAGTCTACCTTTCATAAGACTTGTACCAATATAACACAATATCAGTTTATTTTAATTATCAGATAAAATATATTTACCGCTGTACAACCTGCTGTGAAGTTTTCTCATTTGAAGATATGAGCGATGGTGTTCCCATTTTGAATTTAGCTCTTCCAACTATTCTGATTATAATAGTTTCGACTTTGAAAATTATATTGATCCAACTAACAACTTCTGCAATAATTTAACATCAAAATGTGATTATTATACTGATTCAGAATTCAATGATAAAATATGTAGGCTTAATGGCTTATCAATCATTCACTTTAATGCCAGAAATATTAAGGTAAACTTACAAAAAATTAATGACTACAAGAATTATATGTGAAATTTTATACCATCGCTGTATCAGAAACATGGGCTGAACTGGATGTCATAGATGATCTTATTCTAATAGTTATATGATAAGCATTACAGTGCTTATCATATAACTAGAGAAATCTGTAAGGGTGGTGGTGTTGCATTATATATATATGTATATGTATATGTATATGCATTAAACTAATATGCAGACTGCTTGAAACAAACAACATGAAAGTTAAAACATTTTTGAATGTGCTACTGGAGAACTAGCCATAAAGAATCACACTAATGTTATTATCAACTGTACATACAGAACCCCTCGTTCAAAATTAGATATATTTTGTGAAAAAAATAGAACACATTTTAAGTGATGTAAATGCACTCAAAACAATAGTTCTGTGTGGGGGCCTGAATATTGACTTGTTAAAGCATGAACACCATTTTATGTATGTGTGTGTAGTTGATCCGATTAATGATGAAAATGCCAAGGTCTATTTCTCCTTGGAACTGGTCACTGAAGAAATCAGTCACAAGCTTTCCTATTTATACCGGGTCGACAAAATGGAATGGTGACAGTGGTCAACAACGACACCACCCCTCTGAGGCTAGACTCTCTTCTCGGCCAGTTCACAAAGGAGAGTCGTATAAGCGAGACTGCCAGTATTTCAGTGCTGGCGTTCTGAACGCTAGTTTTAAATGATCTTTACAACTTTATGAAGTTACCTTACGCTTTGTGCTTAGTTTGCTACGTACTGTGGGCCACTAATTTCATGGAAAGCGAAGGAAGACTTTATAAATGAGAAATGGTGCAAGGCAGGCATGCAGGCGTGCGTACTTGCATGCAGGCACTCATACACGCACGTACACACGTACACACGCACCCCACCCCCCCACACACACACGCACGTGACATTGCCACGCATTAAACCCATGCTGTTCCTTCAGAACAGGTAGAACCAAAATAGATCCAATGTGTGATTTCCGAGGCCGCGAGCACACTGTTTAGTTTGACGGGTGTTTACTTGTAAAGAAATGTCCGACGACAGGGGCTCTACCACGTCCTGACAGACCCGACCGCGTATCGTGTAGTAACATCGAACAATGAACTAGCTAACTGTTCTCGTGTTGGTCTGGTCTTACCTGTTGCACCGAATAGCTAGGTATATCCTGGCTTCGAGTGAATCTGAACTGCAACCGTACGTAACTGTCGCTATATCTCGACGTGGCAACTCAATCCGTCGAAGAAAACTCGTAAAGTAGACCTCGATTTAAGCACCCACGCTGTTTCAATAACTACAACACAACTATTAGTGACTGCCTGTAGTGCGTCCAAACAATGCATGTCGCTACTCGATCGCTTGTTGTTTGGCTGTCGTCAGCAGCAACGCGGCCGCTTGTTCTTCACTGGTCAGACGCTCCGTCGTGAGGTTAAACATAGCCGCGCGGCACCTTTCAATAATGCATGTGTCGATTCTATTGATTTCGGTAAGCGGTGGATAAACAAGGGTGTAGTATTCAACATATCGGTTGTCAAGCACGTGTTTGTCCCCAAGTTGCACTTGGACACCCGCACGCACATTATATATATACATTATATATATATTTATATATATATATAAATATATATATATATATATATATACACACACACCAAATCAAACGTCACGTACGCACGCACGCACACAATGTGTTTAGTTAGTGCATTTTTTGCCCAACTTATAGAGTGGATCTTACCGAGTAAAACATATCTGTTGAACTTTTTCTGACAGACGCTCCGTTTCAAATGTTGGCAAATGGAAAATCAATGCCATTCTTTTTTAAACAAGATATCATTATAATTCTTGCAACCATCTTCAGTATGCACTATATTGTTCTGCAGAAAAAAGCGCTTTTTGATTGATTGATTGGTTGATTGATCAATTTATTGATTTATTCAATATAAAAATAAGACTTGTACATAAATCAAATGTGCATTCAAGTGCACATTAAAATATAAGGAAGACACAAGAAAGTGCAAGTACTTAGCCATTGTGGTTCTTAGACATCACATACAAACATGACACAGACATACATATATTATGACAAAAGTAACAACGACTAAAAAACAATAATTCTAATAACTGAAAAACAAATAATTAAATATGTTAAAATGTACAAGAGTACCACATATGTCAAAATACAAAATCGTTAATAATAATAATGGTATGCATAAAATTTTCCTAAATCATTAAAATGTTTAATATTTACTATTAGACATAAAAAAATTATGTCAAAAGACATAACTAATAACAGTGACATTCATCAAGAAACTTACTTCCTGATCATATTAATACTAGCACAGTGACAGTCAGCCAACCATATGCCAACCGTTGGCGCAACGTTGGCCCAACAGCAGCAACTATTGTTGGTGCAACGTTACTTTGCTCGTTGGGCCAACGTCAACAGCCAACCATCAGCCAACGTTGCCCCAACCATCAGCCAACGTTGCCCCAACCATCAGCCAACGTTGCCCCAACCATCAGCCAACGTTGCCCCAACCATCAGCCAACGTTACCCCAACCATCCGCCAACGTTGCCCCAACTATCAGCCAACATTGCCCCAACCATCAGCCAACATTGCCCCAACCATATGCCAACTTTGCCCCAACCATCCGCCAACGTTACCCCAACCATCCGCTAATGTTGCTTCAACCATATTTCAGTGTGTTCCCAACCTTCAAAAACGAACATGTTTATAATAAAAATATTCATTTTATTTCAAATATGTTTCACAATGTAAAATTACAATCAGTTTTCACCTGAGTATAGTTGAACGTACAAAAATACTGTTTAATATCATTATGTATACATCGATACTGTGATATACAAACATTCCAATCCATTCTTGGACATCGAGAGTGCAGTCATAATGAGACTTGTAATATCATACTAACAATCATAATAATGCATTGACAGCATAATCCTAATTCAAATACAACCTCAGTTATTGTATATTTGAAAGCTGTACTAATGTATAAACAATTGTATATGATATAGCTTATGCTATAATTACAAATGCTATGCTTTAATATTCTAAGACATACTCAGATATGGTTTCATACTGCAATACATTTGATACAAAAGAAATACAATAACAACCAACAAATTATGGCTTCACAGTTACTAACCTATCGCTAGAAGTAGAACACAACAGTTTTAAAATTATTTCACAGATATAACCTGACTGATATACATAAAGTCCCGTACATTTGTGCATTCAACATAATACCCATGCATGGCATAATATGGCATACATGTGAACGTTATACTAGTCTCAGTGTAGATAATAATGATGATAGGTGACGATAACACAGCACCTGGATTTACATTCGGCCCTCGGCATAGCAGAAGGCATCCTGCAAAGGTCGTAAGTGATACTGATCTTACTGACGATATTGTTCTATTGTCTAACACAATCAACCAAGCCTGGGGCTACTGTACAGAGTTGAGTCAGCATGTAATTCAGTTGCCGTCTAGCTCAACTCACCCAGAAACATAGTATGTTGCATTCAGTATTGACAGCCCCCTCATCGAAACCATATCTGGTCAGAGACAATGAGATGGAGGTGAAGTGAATTTTAGTTGTTTAGATGATACATACAGAGTCAAATAACAGTTTGTACATATTTTTGATGATCCAGGGAGGCCTGCACTAAGACCTGAGAGATCGCTGCTGAGAGATCGCTACTGGTCCATGGTGCTAGTGGTGGGTAGCCTTAGCGATTAGCCTTTTCAATAAGTTGGTAACAGCCAGGAAGCAATAAACAATGTAGACATTGTCAGACAATGGCTAAGCTGGTATTCAAACAACATAGAAAGACCTGTAGTCTGATATTGCTTCAGAAAATATTAGCTCAGTGAAACATTGCAGAGTTAGCAAGCCAATTACACCCCTTGTGTTGTTGTGGACTGGAGACAGGTCAGGTGGCAAGGACTGCTTATATGGCATCTCTCCCTATTCCCAACCCATACAAAGCAAAGGGCAGACCAATTAAGAATGTCAGCTTAGAGCAGGAGCTACAACCTCAAAGTAAACACACCATACCCTATTATTACTATTTTCCAAAGAAAAATGTAAGAAATGCACACTGATAAAATTAATGTCTGCAAAACTAGAACGGATGCTTAGAGAAGAGCTACAAATAAATTTTGTATTACGGCCTGTGGGATTTTGTCCAATTTTCACATTGTTGTATTTTGTCCTGTGGGATTTTTTTTTAAAAAGATTGTATGATCGATTGTGTCAAAAGCCTTTGACAGACCTAGAAATATTGCCAATGGTAAACCTTTTTTGTCAAGATTTAAGTATATTCTGTCAACTAATTCAGATATTGCCAGTTCAGTAGAATATTCAGCTCTGAAACCATACTGACTTGGGTGGAGGAGCTTATTAAGAGTGAGATAGTGGAATAAGTAGAGATTCATTAATTATGCTGGTAAGGGGTTTCACAATGTCATTTCCCATACTTCTTTTTGACTTTATTTATTATATTTTTTGTGTCATTTTTATTGACGGGTAAATTGGTTAGTATCATTTGTTCTTTTTTTAGATATGATTTGAAACTTGGTTTCCCATTAGTGGTTAATTTGTTTGTAAGGTGTGGTCTAATATTTATATGTGGTCTAATATATTAGTTTAATTTACATCGAAATATGTCGGAAATTGTTTTTGTATTTTGGATTTGTTGATAACATCGGCTATGTTTTCCTGATGTCATTCCTGTATTTACTGAATAGCAGGTTATAATAAGTAGCCTTTGCTTCTTATTTTAATTTCCTTACTTCTTTTGCTTTATTTTCCAATTCAGTTGATTTTAGTTTGTTTATATTTGAGTTAGGATTTGTCATGTGTACTTCTAAGTATAGTTTGTCTAGTTTTTTATTTTAGCTAGGAGTTCATAAGTCATCCATTTCGACTTCTTGTGTTTGTATTTATTAAACTCTACATCTTTCAGTGGGAAGTGATTGTTCTAGTTTGGTAGAACATTTGTTAGCGTACGATATGAGTAGATCTGCTGTTGAATTGTGATCAAAGTCTTGATGCCAGTTTATATCTTCTAATTCATTTGTAAAGCTATCAATGTTACTTCTTGTGAATGATTTCATGCTAATTTTATCAGTTACAGTATATGGTTTATTGATATTGAAATTAAGTGCCTCAAATATTGCCATATGATCAGAGATTTTTGCAGCCAATATGCCACTAACTGCTATGAGCCCAATTTGTATGCCTAACTTATCCAAAACTACTTGTCTGAATTTGGGACAACAGTTTCCAAACTTGAAAAAGTTTTGCAGGACAGACACGAATGGAGAAATATCATGAACAACTTTTCATGGAATATGTCCTCCGGACAAATAGATGACATGATAAACTAAACATTATATTGTACTTGTAAATACACCACAAACACTACTTCCTTAACAATCACAACACGTGTACTGTTGGTGTCAACAGGATTGTCAAGATTATCAAATTTAGGTCCTACTACATCAACACCTGAACACTGTTGTCATTGCTGCACCATAAGTGTTTCTGTTTGGAAATATATATATGTCACTTTTAACAAACAACAGCTATTCTTTAATTAAGTTTGAAGGGTGATGTAATCAGACTTGGGGTCAATTCTGAATTGAATTAGAATTGATCAAAAAATGTTTTTATTGGAATTTAATTGATAAAAATAAAAACACATTGAATTGAAGTCTGCAAAGTACACTGCTCTCTCGCTGTTACCAAATATAGTAACAGATGGTATAAGATGCAAATAAATTTTTTGTAAGCTTGCAGTGATGTGTGTAATATAATATTGACCCCAGGTCTGGATGTAATGTCAGTGTTGTACCAGTTCTTCCTCAAGCTAAATGTGTTGCAGTTGTAACTGTTCCCTCCTCCTATGCCTCTGATGCCTTCCACCATCTTGGTGTACAGGAATCGCAGCCATTGTTTCAGGGTCCACTCAACATCTCTATTGTTTGCATCCGGTGTTCCGACACACTGCACCTGTTGAAAATGTTAACATATTTGAAATATCTACCATTCTAAAGGCAAATGCAGAGTAAAATGGTGAAAAAAATATGCATCAAACAATAGTGCATTTCTGTTCAATGTGGGGTATATATTACATTTCCATAGAACAAATAAAATAAGCAAAATGCTATCAAACTAACTAAACTCCATAAATTAAATACATGCTTAAGAATATTTTAAGCACAGACTATAGAGTCAAATGTAGTTGTTGCTCTTCACCAACATCTCAAACAGAATAACTTCTACAATTCCTCCAACCTCCACAAGCCCGCCAGGACTAGATAAAACGGTGGGCCTGTATATTAGCCGGAACGAGGCCGGAACGAGATTGAATTCCTAAATGCGTGGATTACGTGATCTGTATAATGATTTCACTTGAATGTGTAGTTAGATAACGTAATAATGCAACTTTTCACCAAGTGAGAAATAATTACACATACATTAAGATATGTTTTGGGCTCCCGGAACGATAACTTATTGACGATCGGCGGCCATGTTTTGGCTGTTCCGTCTATTGAACATCACCTAGTGGGCGGCCTTACATTAGTGGGTTACTATTCATACACCATCTACTGCATTAATACTGGTGATCACTGATTGGGATGTGTACTGGTATATGAAATAATTTATATCTAAATAAAATGAAGTAAATCTGAAATGATACAGTTTAACTACACCATTCTACACAACATCATTATGTATATTATGTCAATGACTATGTATTATAATTTACTTTATAATATGTTTTACAGGTAACTATATTATATTACACTTCTTCTGTTAACCCTTTTCCAATACGCTATTGGTGAATAAAACTTTCATTCCACGTATTGAATATTGGTGCTATATTACATTATTATGTAACGCAAAATTTGTTTTAGAAAATTTAATATTTATTAAAATATTGTATACTACATGGCACTGTTTTTTATTCTTTAGTGTTACACAATGAACACTACAACTAAATTCTTTTTTATAAGCGGCCTTTTGTTGTTGTGCATAATGCAATTTATGAGTGAATTTAAAAGAATAAATTATGGAATAATTACTTATGTTAGATTCGGAATTTTATACACAATTTATATTGGGCCTCTCTCGTGTTGTGTACCGAAGGCGCCCGTGTAACTATGCATCGTTGTTATTTATCATTTAGGAAATTTACTTCACACCATGATCTTTGTAAATGTGCTCTGTAATGGTCAGATTACTTAATCATTGTTTGACTTGTGAATCCACTTTCACAAAATGTTCTTTGTAAATGTGCTCTGTAATGGTCAGATTATTGAATCATTGTCTGACTTGTGAATCCACTTTCACCAAATTTTCTTTGTAACTGTGCATACTAGTACTTTAATTTCTTACTTATTGTTTAATGGAGCTCTTGTCTATTCAGGGTTCAGTACCTACTGCAATTACAACTCAGGCAATCAACAGCATTGTAAATCAGGATTAGCACCTTTGCAATGAGCTGCCTTTTTTAGTGAATAGGGATGTGAATGTAAAAGTTATTGCAATAGAACTTTACCCCAGTACTATGAAATCACTAGGGTGTCCACATGCAAAAGGACTCATTCTACAATAGAACTACCAGTATAATGGGATTAATTTAAACTCACAAAGGTAATCTTGTTGATTGCCTCATGAGAAACAAAACATTTCTAGGCAGAATGAAGAAAGAAAGATGTGCTCACTACCTGTGCTCACTCACTGTCATATAAGCCATGACATCTGGAATAGGTCACTCATTTGCTCTCGTGTCTTGTACTATCAAGTTCATCATGAGAACTGTTATTATCGGAGATTCACAGATCAAATATCTGCACTGCAATGTTAGAGATTTTGGCATCCCTACATTGAGTTTTTCTGGCTACAAGATTGAGGAGCTGGCACTGGATGACACAATCAATTCGGCTTTCTCACAGTTTGAGGTAAGATCTTGTTACTTGTTCACTATGCATGTTCTCGTGTCACTGTTATATAACAGCATGTTAATTCGACCCCGACCCGAGTAGTTTTATAATAATAATAATACATGGTACATATCAGAAATGCTAAGTTACAAATCCCTAGATAATATGTCTGCACAGATGATGTGTATATATTTTATTTGTGTAAATGCATATCTCTTGATTGCTTCATGATTTGTTATTTTTTGGAGTAAAAAAACTTCTTGTTCTACAACACATTATGTTTTATTAGGATTGTTTTTTATGCATAATACATGCTGACATGGTTGGCTGTGATCTCTGTGATGCCTGGCATCACAAGGTCTGTGTTGGGTTCGAGAATACAGCTCTCCCACAGCAGTGGTTATGCCCACAGTGTAAATCGGCTTGGATGCAATATCATACAACAGAACAGTGTTGTCACAACAGTTATCGGCATGTTAAACACTAACTATTGGGCGGCCCGTAACTATTACACAGGGTGGTGTAGCAATATGCAAATACTAAGACGCTCAGCTACAACAGCCCTGCTGCCAGCAAGCATCTGTGTTATTTGATCATGTTATGCTGTTATCTGCTAGATGGGCTAGGATTTTACCATATAAATCTTCAGTGTTGGTTATCTATACACAACATGTATGATATGAAAATATGCAGATATATGATTATGTAAATGGACAGATATGTACATATGTATATATGTAAATTTGTAAATATACGTGTTATCACTAAAATTAATGTACTAATAATTACCTGAATCATCTACAAACTTATTATTCTTTCTTACTGTACACGGTGGTGTAGCGATACTAAGACGCTGGAAGCTACAATAGCACTGCTGTCAGCAGGCGTCTATGTTATTTGATAATGCTATTCATTTTATCTTTCTAGTTATGTTATCTTACTATTTTACAGGGTTTCATCAACTGCAAATATTATCTTATTTCTCTCTGATCATCATTCTTTTCCAATGTTTTGTATATGACTGTCATTTCAATCAACTAAACTGTTCACTCTAACTGTTGTACATGTGTTTGTGTGAGTGTGTGGCTGTGTGTGGAGTGTGTGGCTGTGTGTGATGTGATTGATGTTTTGCACAGTTGGACAAGTTACTGCCAGGATTTTTTGTTGACAGGTGGTCAGAGATGTTCGACAAACAAGCAAGCAGTTCATCAAATGCGTGTAGTTCATTTTTAATAGTTATTTTAGTACACAGTTTGTCTGTATTAGAAAAGTGTGTTATATTAGTGTGTTTCGTGTAGGCTATTTTTTGGTTAGTATGTATTTATGTTTGGAATTAGTATGTTTTGGTGATTTGTATGTAGACCATGTTTTGTTTAGTGTTTAGACGAGTATGTTATTAGTGTGTTCCGTGTAGGATACTAGCTGGTGTTTTAGTATTTATTAAAGCTTTAGACTAATATGTTATATTTGTTGGTGCTACGCAGCTAAATTGGTATGCCAATGCAGCTAAATCGATATCACTAGGGGCACATGGTCATGTTTTGTATTAGTAACCAAGTATACTATATACTGTGATCCATTGGTTTTTTATGATACTACCAGAGTATGGAAGATGTAGTAGGTGGCGCTGCTATGTCTAGAAAATTCCATGTAAACCCAATGACGGTGTTACAACATGGCGAGTGCAGGTCGCCATCAAATAAGCATGTGCCCTCCCACTGCCCTGGATCATGGATGTATGATTTTATATTGTTTTTAAAAATGTCATAATTGTTGTACGAATTAATACATGTATGCATGCTTTATAAAAAATAAACATCCAGATTTCTTTTTACATTCTGGCTTTGTGTCGTTTTTATAAGTTAGGTTGTGTTTAAATAGTCACATTTAAATTGTTTTTACTTTTAACTTATGCAGTCATTAAATATTATTAAGGAAATGTCAAATATACAAGGAAATTACTAAAATATAATAATGGCTATTGATGACCACACACACCCATACTATCAATCAACCACCCCCCAACGGAGCAACCATTACATGCAGGCCGAGATCTCTACAGGCCGAGATCACCATGAGTAACCCACTAATGTCAGTTGTGATGTTCAATAGACGGAACAGCCAAAACATGGCCGTCGATCGTCAATAAGTTATCGTTCCGGGAGCCCAAAACATATCTTAATGTACGTGTAATTATTTCCCACTTGGTGAAAAGTTGCATTATTACGTTATCTCACTACACATTCAAGTGAAATCATTATACTGATCACGTAATCCACGCATTTAGCAATTCAATCTCGTTCCGGCCTCGTTCTGGCTAATATACAGGCCCTAAAACGGTTGCAAAATTGTCAACAACATCGTTATGATCCCGCCTACGTTTTGATTTGTATGAAAACAATTATTTCATAGCATTCGTAATAACTAAAAACTACAGAAAAAAGAACAGATAAACATGTTTTGCTATGTTGAGTGACCACTTCGAAGTCTCTATTATCGCTCGCCCAACAATAAACTCAATTAAAAATCAATAACCCGTTTATGCTTTATGGTACTAATCTGTTATGAAATACAACCTTTATGTGACAATCGCTATATTTTACTATAATAAAACATTACCTCAAATTGCTATCTACAAATAACGTTTTCTCTGCTGATTGGTACATTTAACGGTTCAACGATATAAAAATTTGCCGCCCGAATGGGTGACTAAACCGCCAATTCTCTTACATACCGCATTTCTGACATTCTTCTCCCACGCTGTATCGCTACGTATACGTGGTATCCCCGGTTGGCAAGCCGCTCTTCGGATTACATGATTAATCGTATGTTGGATGTCGTTGGCAAAACGATGGCGAAACGTTACCATGCAGATCGCGACGGTGGCGACTATTTCACAACGGAACCCCAACCAATGAGCATATGCGAGATTCTTCGCTAGGTGTCGCTACGATGTTTTAATAGTTGGCGTAACGTAGGCATGACGTCGCCGCGTTGCCGTCTGCCCACTACAAGTTTCCACCGTTGGCCCAACGTTGACATTAGGTCAACATGCAGACCGCGACCGTCGCGAGCTTATTACAATGTTGGCCCAACGAAGCTGTGCTAGCTTATCAATAGTGAATAAAATGGTTAGCTTCCTGGTTACTAAGATAAGTGAATAAAAACTGTTTGACTAGGTATTTAAATTGACATTTATTATGAGCACAGTGTATATTATAAAATTACAGTGGCATTTCATTGATTGCATGCATACATGTGTAGTAAAAGAGGTTTTTCCAAATGATTTTACATATGGCACACGAAGAGATAATTAAAGTATTAGATCTTGTATTAACAAGGTGTTGGTTACGTTAGGTTGGAAGAATCGGACAAATAGTTTGGTGTCTTACCATTAACAATAATTTATTTGTATTTCTTGGTTGGATCGGAGAACCATGTTGAGCTTGCATAGTCAACATGACTTTGTATTAGAGCCGAAATGAGAAGTTGATTGACATGCATTTCTAATTTGCCTACAGGAACTGTAACTTGGCATCTGACTTGCTGGTAATTGTTCAGCCACTCCTTCTCCCGTAAGAGATTGATGTGGTTCAACACCAGGTATTTCACACGCGTGTTATACATGTCAGTGGGTTGCCAGCACACTGTACCTGAATCGAATTACAATTTTGAAGTTTTCTTTTAGATCCGAGAAGTATTGATTTGTTTTCCCAAGATGGAGAGACAGTTGTATATCAGTCAGCCATTCTCTGACTGATTCAAGCTCGTGAGAGAGTCGATCTGTCTTGAATTTGTTGGACATATAATAATTATTATTGTCCGATACTATATAGGGCGAAGTCGTCAGCGCACAAAAGAAGTGTTCATTGAACAGCCGATGGTATATATTGTTATATTATATGTGCCTGGCTCAAATGCAGTTATATCAGATGATATGAATTTTTTTTAATAACACATCTAAAATTACTGTGCCTTACATAACTGTGCCCTACACACCAGGAAGTCTAACTGAGGCATGATCCCACAAATTGGTTCGGTTTAATCACGAAGATGGCGACGATAACGCTGTTGTGTCCGCAAGAGGACGACACGTGCCGAATATATAAAAATACGATATTTTATCAATTATATAGTGTAGCCCTACATCTTTCCCTAAGTCCTCGGCTAAGAAGACAAACATTGCGAACCATGTATCGCACCCATGCGGAAACCACAGGAACCTGCAAACAGGGAGCATTAACATAACGGAGGCCTTAACATAAACAGTATTCGTTTGCTACACAACAGTTGATTGGATGAGGAAATGCAGCCAATTGCGAATGCTGTTTCGAAGGTTGTTGGCAGCGTTCATGTTGTTACTGCCAGCGAAAGAAGCTTCGACGTGTCCTCGATTTCCGTAGAGGAACCGTTGTTGAATATCATGTTTGATCTGCAAAACGCAACTGTGGATGAATTTTCTCACATGTACTCAGAAAGCAGCTCAGAGGAAGCGTTCTATGTCTGAAAATTGGCAGGTAACTGTAGTCTCTATCACTTCACTGTCTATGACTATCATAAAGCCTAATTAATAGGCTCTGAAAATAAAGGCCGATTAGAGGCTTATTTTCAGAGCATGCTCTGAAAATAAGGGCATCCGTGGCCTAGTGGTTAAGGTGTTGGACTCTAAATTCGAGGGTTGTGAGTTCAAGACCCACACTGGGCACGGTTCGTTTTCGAAGCTCAGGCAATTTCGTTTACCCTACTTTGCCTCAGTCTACTCAGCTGTAAATGAGTACAAACACTGTTTGGAAGGTACCTGCGATGGACTAGTGTCCCGTCCAGGAGAGTCAGTATAACTGCACTCTACAGAAACCAGGTTTAAGCACTGGCCATATAAGCCTTCATGGCTTCCTAAGGCGTAATGCCTGGGGGATGACTTTACCTCTGAAAATAAGTGCCGATCATAGGCTTATTTTTTAGAGCAGCAGCTCTGTTATATCTGCTACATTTATATTTGGATTTTTAAGGAAATATTTGCTTTGTAGATGAAATAATGTGGAGAAATAACTAGATAAACTCATAGTCTCACATAGACATAGCTGCACACAGCCTTATTTTCAGAGCATGCTCTGAAAATAAGGGCTGATCAGAGGCTTATTTTTAGAGCAGCAGCTCTGTTATATATGCTACATTTATATTTGTATTTTTAAGGAAATATTTGCTTTGTAGGTGAAATAACGTGGAGAAATAACTAGATAAACTCATAGCTGCACAGCCTTACTTTCAGAGCATGCTCTGAAAATAAGGGCCGATCAGATGCTTATTTTTAGAGCAGCAGCTCTGTTATATATGCTACATTTATATTTGTATTTTTAAGGAAATATTTGCTTTGTAGGTGAAATAACGTGGAGAAATAACTAGATAAACTCATAGCTGCACAGCCTTATTTTCAGAGCATGCTCTGAAAATAAGGGCCAATCAGAGGCTTATTTTCAGAGCATGCTCTGAAAATAAAAATGACAATGCAAGTCCAATGTAGATTAAAATAGGCTCAAAAAGGGTATTTTTAATTCATTAATCAATAAAAAAATTAGTCCAACACGCAAATTTCCTGCCAACCTCCATCGTGGACAAAATCGGCCGAGCTAATGAATGCACACTTGCTGGGGAATAGGAAATATTCCATCCTGCGTTTTGATTGGTTAAATCAGCTTCCGGTTTGCTCAGGAAATAACAAATTATGGGCTGTTATTTCCAGAGCTGCTCGGTAAATAGCCAGTGCGTAATTAATATTATGTAAGTGTGTGTTTAACTGACTGCTTTCGATACTGGCTCACAACAGTGGATCAAAATATAAATTCACCAATACAAACTGATATTAGTTTTATTCCACTCTTGAACATCTTCTTGATAACAGGAAACAGTAAAAAAGATAGTTACTCAGTGGTAAGTTTACAACAATTACATTGTAACTGGGTGAATTTTAACAAGGCCCAGGCCAGGACACCTATTTAAAACTTGGTTTAACAAGATTATTGAGAGACCAACAATTTTCTCATCTATGTGCAGCCCGCCCTTATCAGATATTTGGCAAACCTCTGTGAGAGTATTTTCTCATGTCCAACCTACACTGCTCCTTAACTAATGCTGCTTTGTGTCCTCTTTTTCTACTGCCTTCTTTAAGTTTGAAGAACATATTCCTATCAACATCCTCATAACCGTTCACTATTTTAAACACTTCTATTTGGTCTCCTCTTAGTCTCCTGGTCACTAGTGTTATAAAACTACATTGTAATAAGCGGCTTTGGTTGCCTACAACAATATGCATAGACAGATCTTAGGATACCACTGATGGGACAATAGTACAACACGTCTCAGTAATGCTATTGACACATTTGACGCACTACTGCGCAGAAATGTTTTTGGTTATAGAAAATATATTCTTAACATTGACAATGACATGATAAAATGCATGTACAATTGTATAGATATTGTTACTGGGCCCATGTGAACTAGCTGGGCTGAATCACTGTATATTGTAAGATGGTGACTTTAAATCCTTTTTTTTTATATTTGTTTAATTATTTTGTACACTTTTTATAACCTGTTTATTAAAAAACATTTTTTTTTACTTATAAACTTATTTTCTTTTCTTTATCTGTTTATATTTCTAACATATTTACTTTTAAAAGCTATGTATTTTTTATACCTATTTGTATGTCCCAACTGTTTATGGACGTTTTTACCTGAAATAAATGTATTCGTATTCGTAACTTGTAAATCCACTTGTAAGGCCGAATTGTAAGGGATAAGGCCTACTACTATAGCCTGGCTAGTAAAAAAGACACTATAGTTTCTTGTCCGGATGTTTTTTAAAGGAAGAGGGAGGTCCTTATTATTTACTATTGATGGATTTTTTTGCTGTTAGTTTTGAAGATGGCTGCCATGTCTTAGATGGCATATGAATTATGAATAGAAATATTTGCATCAATGGAATATGGCAATTATGTGTTACCCCGGAAAACTACTTAAATTGACTAGAAACAAACAAGAAGCAAACACAATGTAGAATGTATTCATGAATGTAATCTGTAGGTTTTGCTGTGGTTTCATTAGTTTGTATCACATGCATACAACTGAATGGCATTTATACTGATTGAGACTGGTATTATGTAAATATGTCTGCATAAAGACAACAAAGCAAGGGGTCATCATTCTTATTTTAAACTCTGTAGAATATGTAGAATGCATATAGATTCCATACACCTTGAATAATGCATAAAGAGTGAACTGAAAGGATCCCGGATGGTCCGGCGGTTTCAGCCTACGCCGATGGATAGCTTGATCTAGTCGTTTCGGCCCATGCAGATCATGGGCGATCGGGAGGGGGGGTGGGGGTGGCAAGGGAGGCACATGCTCCCCTGGATCTGAATGTTTGTATAAAAAATTCTTTTATGGCAAGTAGATTGTGTTAAGTAGATCATCTAGTATATTTGTTAATTAATTATATACAATTATATCATTGTTGTTCATTGAAAGTAGACATTTTGATAAGTGTAAAGATTTCTGGTCGAAATCAGACAGTCACATTTTTGCCCCCCTCTGGAAGTGTAAATATTTCAGGTCGATATCAGACAGCAGAATTTTTTGCCACCCTATTAAAAAATGCCTGCAGATGCCCCTGATGCAGATGGATGCTTTAGCCCACTTCACTGGAAACTGCGTAGCTATTGAAATCAGCTACAGTTGATTCGGCTCATGCTAATAGCAGAATTCTCAGTGGTTGAATTCTAAGAATAGTGGTCAGACCACAGTACAAAGTTGCATTGGTGGCCATGTTAACGTTTTGTCTGATTATAAGAAAACGTGACCATTAAAAATTCTTAAACTTTTTCACAGCAACTGCCATCATCTCATTGACATGCTGACCAAGTTTTGTCAAAATCACTTACCTCCAGCTTTTTTAAAACGCCCTGACGCCCGTCAATTTTTACAAAAATAGCCATGTAATTGTATTCATGTGCCCACATGGCCCATAGCAGAAAATTTCCCATAAATCCCTCCGCCTGTTAAACTCTCAAAAAAATGCACAATTTCACAGCCAATATCTTGTACAAAGAAACCTGTGAATGTGCCTGCTCAATTGCACTTATGTGACACTGTATGAATTGCTTAAAATCACATATCACAATTTAATATGCCCTACATTCGCGTGAAACAATAAACAGAAAGGTCAACTGTGGTCTTACCCCAAATAGAGAAACTTTTTTGAGAAAGTGCCCAATTTTCTACCAAGTTGCAGCACGATGTATATGTAGACATATTATGGAACACTCCAGCTTGTCACGTCATTATTGTTTGACGGCCAAGTCTAAACAATGCCTTGACCATAACATTAACTAAAAACCAGTCACATAATTTAATTATAGGTAGATTTTGGTACTTGATAAATCATAGATCATTTACACTAGATTTCTACAGCATTGCAAACCAATGAAGCCTGCTTATTGTCTCTTTAAATATACCAATGAATTTATTTTCAAAGTAATATTTATATAATTGCTTGATTTTTAACCAAACATTGCATAGTTTTGTCAGAAAATTAACAATTTGTCACATTAAACAGGATTTCGGGTAAATTCCAATGTGTCAGGCTTGTTAAATTTTATTGTTTATATGACTGCTTCCATGCATCTAGTTGATGAGATACAAGGCGAACGGTTTGATTTGGATATGCCACCATAAAGGGGTATCACATGACCAGATACCCGTTGCAGACAGATTTGAAAATGCTGATCTACACAATGGTTCCAGTTGCTGTGACACAATCAATATGCAACTATTCTTTCCAAATTTGTTACACAATGTTACCAATGCACTGGGCCACATAACAAATATCACCAATGAATGTTCTAGTACAAAATGGCTACCTGCTCCCTCACATAGTAGTGTCATACCAGACCTGCCAACCCTTACAGATTAGCCGTACATTGTACAGATTTTTCATAATTTTACGGGCGTAAGAGTGTTTCCTTACAGATTTTTTTTTAAGAAACTAATTTTTTTCCGTTTTATATGCTAACTTTATGAGGAATTGGTCAGTGATTGCAAAAAACGATCGAACAATCAGTGTATTATTGCTGTAAGCACAATGTAAGTCAAGCGTGTAAACTCTTGCAGCCGCGAGGGTACAACGGTAATTCATGTGGCAAATCAGAGGAGTGAGCGAATTTGAAATCAGACCAGTTTTTCATTTCAAACGAGATGGATGTTCGCCCACCGCCAGCGAAACAGCGAAAACAGTATGCTGGTGTTTACCAGGCAGACTGGGGGCGAATGTATGAAAGAATGATCGCTCCATCGAAGCTCGGGGAGCATTATGCTTGGTGCGTCGTTTGGCAAAGGGAGCAGCGTACGAGAACAAGCTGGAGAATCTGTCTGCTGATTAAATCAGCTGTATCAGGTCGCAGAAGGAAGCGTATATTGTTAGAGCACCATCAGTTGTGTTGCCATTTGGTGAATAAATGAGATGAGTTGAAATTTGTGTTGTTTTCACTAAAGTCGACAGTCAACCATTGACATGTAAAGTATATATCTTGTCGATGTATTGCATCATATTGACGGGATAAATTTGTAAGGATTTGTGCAGATCTTATGGATTTTGTCACAATCCTTACAGGTGTGAGCCAGTCAGGGTTGACATGTCTGTGTCATATCCCCCCGATTTTGACCAAATTTACATTTTGGCATCTGATCTGTACCATGCTATTCATGATTGCTACTGTTGTATGACTTTTCCAATCAAACTGTTCACCAATCCTATCAATCTGTGCCTATGGGAATGGCTATGTCTTCTGTAAACCACTTCTGGGTTAGAGTTAGGGTTAGCTAGGTATGAGGTTAACTTGATATGGGGTTAACTAAGGTTACGGTTGGATATCTTCATTTCCTTTTGCCCAAGCACTTACAAAGTATGCACACAACATGAAATTGGTATTGATATGTGTTGATTATACATTTTGGAAAGGAAACATGTATTGGTTATACCAAGAATGGCTTATTGTCTGCTTTTAGCTTACCAAAAGCTCTTTCATACTATTTTAACATAATGAGCAATAAAAAATTGTGTTTATTAACAATTAGATATCATATTAAACATCAATTTGGGCAAAATATCAGCTCGTGCACATCAAACGTTATAGTACAAAACTAACATGCACATTTATTTGACATTTTTTATATTTAGTATATAGATTATAGGACACTTCCTAAAGGAGATGGTTAAACAATTTAAGTAGTAGCGGCATTTAACCAGTAACGATTTTGTTGACTAGTTGGAATCAATAAAATATATATAATAATATATTATTATCCAGCCTGACACCAACAATTGTCTAAGTCAAGCACACACAACATCGGTGGCCATGTTATGTTTTATCTTATTATAAGAAAACATAACCACTAAAAATTCTTAAACTTTTTCACAGCAACTGCCAACATCTCATTGACATGCTGACCAAGTTTTATCAAAATCACATACCTCCAGCTCTATTAAAACACCCCAACGTGCGATGCCCGTAAATTTTTTACAAAAATAACCATGTATTCATACGCCCATGAGGCCCATAGAAGAACATTTCCCATAAATCCCTCCGTCTGTTAAACTCTCAGAAAAATGCACAATTTTACAGCCAACAGCTTCCACAAAGAAACCTGTGAATATGCCTGCTCAACTGCACTTATGTCACACCATATGAATTGTTTAAATTCACGTACCACAATTTAATATGCCCTACATTCGCGTGAAACAATAAACAGAAAGGTCAACTGTCTCACCCCAATAGTCGGTTCAGTCCACATTCAATAAAAAATATGATTGGTTATCAACTGACCGGCTACTATCAAAGTTGGGAAATGTTTACAGAATTGGAATTGGAATTGATTTTCAAAAGTTAGTTGGAATTAGAATTGAGTTTTGTTTGGAATAGGAAGTTTTCTTTTAATTGGAATTGGTTTTGTTGGAATTATTGACTTGATACTGTTAATCTTTACCCCTTAAATTTACTGTTAAAATCAGTCTGCTATTAGTATGTCACCCTGAATCTGGTAACAACTGGGAAGCTGTCAACATTACATCATAAACACTGTCTACTCTGCTATTGAAACTTTGTGAACAAGAACAACATAATCAAACATTGGCATCAAAACAAATACTAAGTCAATGCTAACAGACAGCAAGACCAAAGTCAGACCATTCAGGCCTTATCTCATAAATTTTCTTTCTCAATGGACAAGGTTTATTTACAGAAATTGCCAATTAATTCCCTTTGTGTGAGAGGAAGCCTGCTCCACTTGAATGCAGCCCCTTGTTTATCCAAGCCTAATGTTGAGAAACTAGTTTCTTTTTTTAAAAGGAAGAGGGAGCCCTTATTATTTACTATTTATTGATTTTATTGATTTTTTTATTAGTTTCGAAGATGGCCGCCATGTCTTGAAGATAGTCACTGTGGTTGATTAAAAGACAAGCTGTAATTTTTTGGATGCAATATGGAATATGCCAGTGATGCATACTTTTCGGTCAAAGGGACCAGGGTTCGAAACCACCTGGGGTATAGCATCGGACTTTTCGGTCAAAGGGACTGGGGTTCAGTTTCAAAACCTGAGCATTTTTTTTCACCCCACTTTGCTCGTGTCTTTCAGAAGAGACACTAAAAGCCGTTGGTCCCTTCTACCTGGTGTCTAGGCCAGGGGAAGTAAAAGATCCTACACGAGGGGGAAATGTGTAACCTGTCGTGGACTCAAAGAGTGGTGGTCTCTATCTCTAACCCAATGATTCCCAGTCATGCGCATGACAGGTGCCGAGCAAGCAGTGTGGACGACACGTAGAAAAACACCGCAGAACTTACAGCGCTCTTACGGAGCCCAGTCCTTCACAGGAAAACGAAGAAGAAGTGTCTGCATAAAGACTATTTAAAGCAAGGCATCATTGTTTTCTTTTTTCAATAGTAAATAGTAAAAAACGGAGGCGGCGGCAGCAAAAAATGAAGCAGACGGGAATGAGAAACTAGTTTCTTTTTTTGCTAGGCCTTATTTAATGTTCGTGATTTGGTGTCTTTCAGTGACCTTATTTGCAAATAAATCTCTTTTTTTAAATCCTCTGTGCTGATAGAATGCCCATTTGGAACTATAACACTAATTGTATAATTATAATTTCCTTCATAAAATCTTAACAAGTTAAATCAACATCTAAAAAGGATACGGCAACAGGTGTTATCCCAGTGATGAAGATATCAAGTATCTCACTATTTTGTGTTCATTTAATACAGGGGTCGGCAACCTGCGGCCCGCGGGCCAACTGCGGCCCGCAGAGCTATTTCATGCAGTCCGCGGACTGATAGGGAGATTATGCATGGCGCGGCCCGTGCCTGCAATATTGATATATAAAATAAAAAGTAGTACGTCTTGTCTAGACTAAATTCTAGACGAGATGTCTAGGCGAAACACATCATATAATGCAATTCGGTAATACAATTTCCACATGATGAACATATCAAACATTTCTCACTTCCTTTAAACTTTAATTAATTCACTTTTGCCAACATGTAGACATGAATGTTCTATCTTTTTGTGTTTGAGTGATAATGTATTGTTTTGAATAACACTTGTCATCACTCGTTAAATCACTGGCCGCTCCAGCACCTTCCATCCGAGATGAATGTGCAATATTAACAATTCCTGCACTAAACCGAAGTGCCCTGGCTAGGTTGGGTTGCCATGCTGTGCCACACATACGAGCTGAGACATGAGATTAGCGTATTAATGGAGAAGAAGGGTGCAGAAGTACCGGCATTCACTGACCCATTATGGATGTGCGATTTTGCATTTTAGTCTACGTCACGGAGCACCTCACTCTGCTGAATGCCAAACTACAGAGAAAAGAACAACTAATCAATGAACTGTGCCAGTTTGTCTCCGCTTTTGAAACCAGGTTTCGATTGTGGGAAACACAACTGCGGGATGCAAATTACTTCCCGACACTCATAGAAAACAAACTAGGTACTCCGGACATGTAGGCCTTCGTAGCATTCATTGAGCTGCTGAGACGGGAGTTTGTTGACCGATTGACGTGTATGTGTGTGTGTTTGAGTTTGTGTGTATATATGTGTATATGTATGTACGTATGTATATACATATAAATATGTATATATATATATATATATATATATATATATATATATATATATATATATATATATACATATATATATATATGTGTGTGTGTATGTATAAATATATATAGATATATATATATTGTACGTGTTACAAGAATAATAATATCCGCATGTGCGTGCGTGTTTGCATGTGCGTGCGTGCGTGTATGTGTGGCCCGCTGACCTATTCCAAGTCACTAATTTGGCCCTTCGTTCAAAAAGGTTGCCGAACCCTGATTTAATGGGAACAGTCATTTCTTACATTTCAAACAGCTTTCTTTTTTCACTATTTAAAATATAAAAATCACCAACTGTTAACATCTCCAAATTCAAGCTTCATCTTGTACATGTATCGTTCGTCGCATGGACACCAAAACTTGTAAATAAGTGCAATTCTCTTAAATTCTCTAAAACATGTTGGGATGTGCTCTTATTCTTTAATGCGGGATCCCGTCTCGTGTCATTGATTGCCCTCAAGTAGAGTGTTCTGTCTAGAGCTCCCTTCCTCAATGACAACACTTATGTTGTTGTGTGTATTCATCTTGGCTAAGATATATGTGTGTAAATGTCCTGTGCATTACCAACAATGGCCTGTCCTAACAGCTGCCAAGGCAGTCCTTTTTACAACGCCAGTATCGCCATCACATGGGCCTTTCCCGTGATGGCATCCTAAAAAGATTTTTCAGATGAAAATACTAAATATCATAGACAATGAGTCATCAGTGTGAAGAAGAAATTGCACAATTTTACAATATCCACATAAGCATCATAACAACTTTTTGGTTGACGTCTTTCTTATTTTCGTTGATCCCAGTCTGTTGATTGCTTTGAAACTGATAATAATACCATCTTGACACTAATCCTCCATGAAACTAATATATTTCAGAATACTGACATACATTAGCATTTTTTCCCAGTATTTTGAAAGATTGCTGAAAATTGTGTCTTATGTTTGATGATTTAAGCACAAAGTACACTGGCATATAATGTTCATTATGACAACTTTCATTACCACAAAATGGTGGACATCAAATTTCATTGCATGCAGTAAGTGTATGTGCTGACATTCACGGGGGAATTTGCTTTGCCAGTTTAATGATCACATAGACTTCCGATTCTTAAAATCAAATTATTAAAAATGTGCGATGAAAATGTTAAGTTAATGTAACGGATACGCTTGTGACGTTCAGGGTCACTGTGGAAAAATATTTTAATTAAAGTAACTAATATCCCATTAGAAGCATCGGAATAATAATGCTTTTGAAAGGATGACCGCACAATGTATTTCAAAACAAAAATAAAGAGGAACAGTCATGAATTCACTTACATGTCTAGCCAGTCCTGGTAATGGTAATTTTTCTTAAGGACACCAGTTGCAACGATCGTTACCTTGGTTTTGCTAGTCCTGTATCCTGCCAATCCTTTGCGATGTATCCAAACCTTTTTATATAGTCATTGGCTACACTCTTACCAAATAGTTTCCATGAAAAGGTTGCATGTTTTATCTGTCTCCCAGCAGATTATCTAATTCCCATTTGGTGCACTTTTTGAAAGTCCCTTTTTGGTATCCATCTTTTATGTAAACTACAGTTTAATTTAATCTTCACAAAGGGAATATTGCTTTGATGTGCACAGTTTTATCTCAACTATATTTAACATATAATATTATGTTCTATGAAATAATAATAACAATTGTAATGTCCTGTACTTCCACAGTCTTGTCAGGTCATTTCTAAGCTGACCCACCATAATCTCTCCAGTACTGAAAACATACACATATACATGGTGTCTCGCCCTATTCCGTGGCAATGTTCTTCCGGTAGTGGTTGCTTACTTACAAGTGTTTATGGTTGCTTACTGAAGGTCACATGTTTACGGCTGCTTACTGAAGGTCACGTGTTTACGGCTGCTTACTGGAGGTTACATGTTTACGGTTGCTTACTGGAGATCATGTGCTTACGGTTGCTTACTAGAGATCATGTGTTTACGGTTGCTTACTAGAGATCATGTGTTTACGGTTGCTTACTAGAGATCATGTGTTTACGGTTGCTTACTGGAGGTCAAGTGTTTATACAGTTACTTACTGGAGGTCAAGAGTTTACGATTGCTTACTGGAGGTCAAGTGTTTACGGTTGCTTACTGGAGGTCAAGTGTTTACGGTTGCTTACTGGAGGTCAAGTGTTTATACAGTTACTTACTGGAGGTCAAGAGTTTATGATTGCTTACTGGAGGTCAAGTGTTTATGGTTGCTAACTGGAGGTCAAGTGTTTACGGTTGCTCACTGTAGGTCAAGTGTTTATGGTTGCTCACTGGAGGTTAAGTGTTTACGCTTAACCAACAGCTGCAGTTGTGCACACCATAATGTTTGTTGTGTAACTCAAGCATCTGTGAAGTGAGGAAACATTGAATATTTATTTTAGGGCAATTAACCTATGACTATGACATAATGGAGACATTATAATCTAATTGATCTTTTTATAAATTGTCTAACTTTTTTATTGCAGCAAAGAGGCATCATGTCAGATTACGTTGACTCCGATGTGCACTGACTCTGATGTACACTGACTCCGATGTACACTGACTCTGGTGTATGCTGACTCCGATGTACACTGACTCAGGTGTAACCAGACTATGATGGATGCTGACTCTGGTGTATGCTGACTCTGGTGTACGTTGACTCAGATGTACACTGACTCAGGTGTAACCAGACTATGATGGATGCTGACTCCAGTGTATGCTGACTCTGGTGTACACTGACTCAGATGTACACTGACTCCAATGTGGTATGCAATGTCCAACCTGCAGCAGTCACATGACCTGTCAGAACGTCTTATTCGGGCCATAAGTGACTGGCGAACTTTGACTGGCTTTGATGATGATATTGAGCAACTGCTAGAAGATGGTGCTGATATCAATCGCCTGCACGGAACGTTGCTGCCACTGCACTGTGCCTGCATGGTTGCCGACTCATACTGTCTGCAACTCCTCCTGCAGAAGGGAGCCGAGGTAACTCACAGTCCTTGTTTACTGAGGTCACATTCACCTACATAGTCTGGCATGAAAGTGTCAATTCGAAAGTGATACATTAGGAAGCTAAAACATATGAAAGTGATAAAATAGGGACAGAAACAGTAAAAGTGATACAATAAGGAGCTAAAAGGTATTTCTGAAGTCACATTCACAGCTCATCAACTACGTAGTCTGGCATGAAAGTGGCAATTTGAAACTGATACAATAGGGAGCTAAGACGTATCAAAGTGATAAAATGTAGTGAAAGTGATACAATAGGGAGTGAATCAATACGAAAGTAATACAATGCATGTCAGTTTTAATTATGCTTATCAAAGAAACAAACTATTACATTATTTAATTCAGCATCAAGATTCTATTAGAAAACTTACAAACTTAGCACTTGGTAAAATCTTGTAACGTTGTCATAAGATCGGTGAGAGCCTGGAAGTGACGTCTACGTGATCGGCCTTTCACCCCAGTGTTTACCGTTTTGGATATATCAGCCATTTTTAGCATTATGAATGATATTTTTTCACACTAGTAAAGTCTGATATATGCAATTATCCGCCATGAGACGCCGAGGACGCCCAATAATACATGAAACAGCATCAGCTAAAACAAGTGAAACTAGTCAGAGTGAGATGTGCGTCGAACGTAAATGTGTATTTGGGAAAAGCTTTTGCTTTGTGGAGCGAAACCAAAGCAGCTACTGAAGCCAAAGCAGCTACTGAAGCCAAAGAGATGCTGCATTGACAAAGATTCTGCTTGACAGGTTCGTAACTAAAGCTTTTTAGAAAACTACATAGCATGTGTTTGCCTCAGCCACGTCGATTTAGTGTGAGTTGTATATTACAATGAGCCTAATAAGGCCCCATAACTTTGTAAGTGAAGGTGCCATCCTATATCATAACAATTAAATACGTCAAAGTGGCAAAGATATGGTGGGGGAGGATGTGGGTGGTGTGTGGGTAAGTGATGCAAAGTATTCATGGAGGTGGGTGGTGTCTGGGTAAGTGATACAAAGTATTACATGGAGGTGGGTGGTGTCTTGGTAAGTGATACAAAGCGTTACATAGAGGTGGGTGGTGTCGGGGTTAGTGATATAAAGTGTTACGTGGAGGTGGGTGGTGTCGGGGTAAGTGATACAAAGCGTTACATGGAGGTGGGTGGTGTCTGGGTAAGTGATAGAAAAACTCCCAGGTCAAGGTTTTGGGGGGTGTACAAACCAGTGCTGTCAAGCATTACAAGGGGTGGAGGTCACAGAAATAGTATGACATACTTCATCAATAACCCCTAATGATAAGAGAATTTCTATCGCACATAAAGCCTCATTAACCCAACCTCACAGGTGCATCAAAACAAAAGGGCTAGGCAATTTAAATCAATGAAATAGTAAAGATTACAAAATTATAAGGAAAAAAGTATATCATGCCAGGCAGTGCCAGTGTCCACAAAATAAAGCTGTTTTGAGTTCTTTTCAAGATGCCCCAATACATTTGAGCAAGTTGTTCCACATTTTAGGCGCTGTTTTCATTGACAGTTTCAACACGAAGCATCCTATCAGCTTGACACCAATGCAGCCATCACAAATTCCTCGCTCTGCACTGGAAGCTTCAGCTCTATCGAACATCGGCAACCGTGGCATGTTGTCAAGTGTTGAATCTCTTCTTGGGAGCAGCTTTGAGTCATCACAATCAGTGTAAGTGTCGACTACTGCTGTTTGTCAATATAGTAAATTAGGTGCTATAGTTGACAACTTTTGTACCTAGCTGTCATTGTGAAATGTATCCAAAAGATATTTATGGAAGTAATAAAATCAACAGTAGTGTGCGATGATAAACTGTTGTCGTTTTTATAACATTCGTTTATGAGCTGCCTCTTATTAACATAATAATTTTTACAAGTAATTTCTTGGCAATGGTTTATATATATATATATATATATATATGTATACAGTCGTGCCTAGTTATAACATGCCCCGTTATTACGCGGATTCGGATATAACGCGGTCGGCCGTGGACCCGGATTTTCTGCCGCCAGGGGTGGAATGGTTGGGCTGTCATGATTCGTGTTTCGCCGGCATTGGCTTTGGCCGGGTTACTTGTTAATTGCAATGGTGATTCACGCAAATGCGTTGCATGTGAATAAAACGTTTGGTAATTTAGACATCAGAGACACACCAGCCAATTCGCTCCTGCACCTTTAAACTGATTAAAAACAATGAAGTTTAACCCGTTTATTCTACATAACACGCAGCAAGAGCGAGTCGATTTCAGGCGGCAAGATTAAACAATCTTACTGAATGCCGATACATGAAAATAACTCACAGTGCATTAAAATAAAAGTTGAGTAAAATCGTGTTAAACGTAAGTGAGCAGTCAACAGCAATATAAATCTCCGGTGAAACAGCAATGAAGTATCATTAGCCTTCCGTTAGTCTGTTACACACATCGCAAATATCGTTCTCGAATCTTCGCTATGCCAAAACGCAAGGCGTACAGCCGTACACGGTACGCGAAAACTTAGATTTGGTCATCCGAATACGAAAGTGTGAATCGCAATGCAAAGTGTCTCGGGAGATGCGCGTTCCCGAATCGACGCTTCGGGGATGGCTAAAGGATGAAGTGAAGCTATGAGAATTTTTAATCAACGTTTGCGCTGCAAGCGTACTCATACTCATACGCACATGTTCCGCTGCTCGTCTCCAGGTTATTGTTTTCGATGAACATTACTTACAGTGACATGTCATAAAGTCAGCCCATCATAACAGATTATTGTCGATTTGTATTCAACAATTCCACACACGTGTAATTTATTCAATTCAACAATTTGACATTTAAAAATCGATACAGCACACATTGACGTTAATATTCTACTCTTAAGCTTAAGCTTTATATACTGTGCGGCACAACAGGGCTTCCTCGCAGTGCCAGTGGCGGCGATCAGTCAGTCCATCGTAACAGATTATTTGTATTCCATATTCTACACACATATTTTATTCAGTTCAACATTCGATAAAGTATGACATTTTAAAATCGATACAACACACATTAACATTAATATTCTACTCTAAATAAGCTTTATAAACCATGCGGGACAACAGAGCTTCATCACAGCGGCAGCGATCAATGGCGGCGTGGCATGTTAATTGCTGGTCATGGTACCCCTGGTGGCAGATACGGGAACACCTAACGCGCCTCGCTTACAACGCGGTCCAATATCGTGGACCCCGACCACCACATTATAACGAGGCGCGACTGTATATTCCTAGATCTCGTTTAAGTCAACCGTTTATGCATATACTACCGCCTATGGCAAACCAAAGCCAGTCTGCTTAATGTTTTGATGTGTCATTGTGGAACAAAACCATTTTAGTTTAGCATTGTCATTCATAGCGCACACAGTTTAGCTGAAAATGAAGTAACTTTTCAGATCAAGCCAAAGTTTTAGTGGAACAATTTTCTCATCACATGTAACAATTTTATGGGGTGAGACCATCCGATTTCCAAAAGTATTTTTTTAAGGTACCACGTACCCAATATATATATATATATATATATATATATATATATATATATATATATATATATATATATATATATAAATAAACAAGAAAACATTGGCATTCCCACACTTCGTTATATGCATTGAAAAAATGGTGTATATAATATATATATATATATATATATATATATATATATATATATATATATATATATATATCTTATACATAATATATATATATATATATATATATATATATATATATATATATATATATATATGTATACTATATATGTATATATAATATATATATATATATATATATATATATATATATATATATATATATATATATATATATATATATATAACATCTTCTATAGCAATATGTAATAATTATGCTTTCATGCAATCTCCCACATGAAGACGACCCAATAGGTTTAGCAGTTATGGATCCAACTTACATATCAAAATAACTTGGAGATGACTGAGATGACTGAGATGACACACTTTAAGAAATCCGTCTGTAATTATCACTCTAAATGTATGTTACATCGAGTACACATTATAAGCTATTGAACATGCATGCATGCTTACACACACACTAATACACAGTCACAAAATTGCTATCCTACATTATTCACGAGAGCAGAATTATGTGTTTTCACATTTGACACGTGTGGATAGCAACACTCCCTGTATCACTTTGGTTTGTAACACTCCCTGTATCACTTTGGTTGGTAACACTGTCACTCCATGTATCACTTTGGTTGGTAACACTGTCACTCCATGTATCACTTTGGTTTGTAACACTCCCTGTATCACTTTGGTTGGTAACACTGTCACTCCATGTATCACTTTAGTTTGTAACACTCCCTGTATCACTTTGGTTTGTAACACTCCCTGTATCACTTTGGTTGGTAACACTGTCACTCCATGTATCACTTTGGTTTGTAACACTCCCTGTATCACTTTGGTTGGTAACACTGTCACTCCATGTATCACTTTAGTTTGTAACACGTCATGTATCACTTTGGTTTGTAACACTGTCACTCCATGTATCACTTTGGTTTGTAACACTCCCTGTATCACTTTGGTTTGCTGCACTCCAGGGTTTCACGTTTGAAAACAACAGCCGATAAATTGCTCGCCTAAATATGCCAAATTAATTTAGGTGAGCGATTTGTTGTTGTTTTTTACCGTGTGTGGCGCCACCATTTTCCCATTCGGATTATGTTGTTGTCGTCATGAAATTAAATTGTAATTGGTACTTGTTGGCGCTATGACTTTTGTACAAAGAAATAAATGTTTACTTTAGTAAACCCCATACATTGCAAATTGGTAAAAAGGTTTTGAATTGCAACATGCCATTGATCACCGTAGCCATAGGCGTAGTCTAGACAAGGCCAGTGCCGTGTGCTGCGCCCTGGCCATGCATTGGCAACATGCCATTGATCACCGTAGCCATAGGCGTAGTCTAGACAAGGCCAGTGCCGTGTGCTGCGCCCTGGCCATGCATTGGCAACATGCCATTGATCACCGTAGCCATAGTCGTAGTCTAGACAAGGCCAGTGCCGTGTGCTGCGCCCTGGCCATGCATTGGCAACATGCCATTGATCACCGTAGCCATAGGCGTAGTCTAGACAAGGCCAGTGCCGTGTGCTGCGCCCTGGCCATGCATTGGCAACATGCCATTGATCACCGTAGCCATAGTCGTAGTCTAGACAAGGCCAGTGCCGTGTGCTGCGCCCTGGCCATGCATTGGCAACATGCCATTGATCACCGTAGCCATAGGCGTAGTCTAGACAAGGCCAGTGCCGTGTGCTGCGCCCTGGCCATGCATTGGCAATGACCCAGCACTGGTTTCGTGTGTGACTTCGCTTAAGCAGTTTGAAACCGCCATGTATAAGAACGCAGTCATCATTAATAACAGCACTGCTAGCAAGCATAACAAACTACTAGAAATAACTAACAACTTTGGGCTGCAAAACATGGTAAACGACCCCACACGGTATCGCTTCTGGTAACATTCTTGACCTCAATATCACCTCAAATCCCTCTATCATCATCAACACCCATACCACTCCTGGTATGAGCAATCACGAATCGGTGACCTTCAATGTCAACTTAAACCCAGTTCGCAGCACGAAATCAGCAGACTGGGACAAACTCAAAGACGACACAGACAAACTAAATCATGAATACTTCGACATGGACCCTAACTCACAGGATATAGACCTAAACTGGACTTTCTTCTGCGAACGTCTGACTACCTTAATTAACATTAACATACCAAGACGATACACCAAGGCTAAAACCCACCTCCCCTCGATAACATGTGAACTAATTAGAATGCAGAGAAGACGTAACAAAAGCCACAAAAAGACAAAGCAAACTAGAATAAACAGTTACTGCGAAACATTTAAGGAATTCCGAAAGCAAGCTACTAAAGCGTTAGCAAAATCTTACAAAGACTATGTTAACAACCACATTGGAGCCAGCCTGAAAACTAATCCAAAACGATTCTGGTCATTTATAAACGCAAATAAACGAGAAAACATTGGCATTCCCACACTTCGAGTAACCGGCCAGCCAATAATAAATGATCGTGATAAAGCAAATGCCCTAAATAACCAATTTAGCTCTGTATTTATACAAGAAAAGCATCCCATCCCCCAAATAGCCCCCTCTAATTACCCCAACATCCCCCTTCTCGAAATTGGCATAGATAGTGTAATAAAGCAACTAGAAAATCTAAACCAGAACAAAGCTACAGGCCCAGATGAACTCCCCGCCAGAGTCCTTAAAGAAACTGCAAAGCAGATAGCTCCCATCATCACCCAAATTTTCCAACAATCATACAACACAGGTAAACTTCCTAACGACTGGCTACAAGCATTAGTAACCCCGATGCACAAAAAGAGCCACAAATCTGACCCTGCTAACTACAGACCCATATCACTAACCTGCATCCACTGTAAAGTAATGGAACATATCATCCTAAGCAATATGTGGAAACACTTGCACAAGCATAGCATCATTCTCCACTTCCAACACAGATTCCAGTCAGGACTGTCTTGTGAATCTCAACTCATTGAGACAGTCCATGACTGGATGACTGCTATGGACAACAAGACCCAAATTGACGCAATCCTGCTTGACTTTGCCAAAGCCTTTGACATAGTGCCTTACTTACGTCTTCTATCAAAATTAATCTCCTACAGAATCACTGGAAACACTCAAAATTGGATCAAATCTTTTCTATCCAACCGCAAACAGAGAGACTTAGTTATAGAAGATTTGATGTTCCCATCTATGTCATTTATGTAGAGTAAGAAGAGGAGAGGTCCTAGAACTGAACCCTGTCGGACATCACAGATGTCACATCTGGTGTCCCACAGGGTTCAGTATTTCACCAGCACCACATGCCGATGTATGCGGCAAAGCTGATCACATTCAGATAAAAGAATATTGTGGAATATATTATCATTAGTCAGTCACCAAATGTTTTTTGTCAAAATCAGAAGTAAAACCAATGGACAAGCATGTGATAATTGTGTTTGTCTACATGAGGATTTGATTGTAATGGCTGTCCTCATGAAACTGCATATTCTTGTTAATAAAAAGTCAATATATGTGAAGTAAAAACAATGTCCAGTCAGATAAAATAAATAAAATTTTATTGACACTTTGTTATGATTACATTGACTAGATAATAATGATATGCACAAGAGAATTATGGGTACAATAACTGCACTTGATGTGTATAACATAATTTTTAATATCATTTGCACTAAAAATTTTAGGTAAATTATTTGTAAAAAAAATTAGTGAGGAAAACTACACTGTTGCTTGGAAAAAAACTTATCAAATCATATCCTGATAATACAAACAGTTAAATATATTATGATTATTTGTTAAAACAACAACACTAATGTCATATCAAGTTCCATTTGTGATTTGTATCATACCTTGTATGTACAATGCACACAAATTACTGACTAGACGATTATGATATGCACACAGGAGTTACAGAATATAATGTAAATTACTTTTAAAAGTAGAAGTATAAACCTGTGAGAAAAAAGTTGTAATGTAGAAAAATTATACATTACACTAAAAATTTATAAAACTCATCATCATAATACATAAACAGTGTAAACTAGCAAAAATAGAATGCTTCAGTCAGTATATCAACAAACTGTTGTTGAAAATATGAGGATTCTTCCAATACCATCGCTATATGATAACAACGTTTTGTACATCACAGCTACCCAGTGTATGTTGCACGAACCCAGCTGGCTGCCTTCGGCTACCAGCAACACAAAGACAGACCATACCACCGTAACAGGAGAAATGATGTGAGTATCTCTTCATTGATATTGTTAGAAATAACAAATGTAGCAAACATTGTTTTATTGGAAAGAAATATGTCATGTATTATTGACTATTGAAGAATGTTGTCACGTTTATCTATAAATATATCATTCCAGCCAGAGCCATGATAACAGTTACTTTGTTTCTACATTGTAGGTACATGCAGATGTACACCAAGAAGTCAGCAAACTGGTACACAGTACAGCTGTACCAGTTAAGAAAGTGAAGACATAATTACATCATCGACATACAAATTGATGTAGATTTATCATAGAATGGTTAACAGCAAATCTGTGTTAAGGCGTTGACAGTTGTTGCCGGGAGATCCAAGCAGGATCAGTAGACCCTGGCACTCACTTATCCATGGTGTGGGTATGGAGACTGTCTATGTGTGCATGTGGCAAGACAGCAACAGTATCAATACACACAACCAACCCATTAAATTTTTCATCTAAACATCCTATACATAAAATAAATAAAACCATCAGATAAAAACCCATTCAGCAACATTAAAAATACTAGTCTCTTAGTTGTACCATCAGGGTTGGCATGTAACGAAGTAAAAGTACTTTGTTACAATACTTGAGTAGTTATTTCAAGTAATTGGCATGTAACGAAGTAGAATGTTGACTAAATACTTTTTACTTGTAACAAAGTAGTTTTTTTAACATGACTTCACAATATATTTTTGTTAAATTTTTTGGGAAACCATTGCTGCCGGTGGCGCTCCACCGTCAATGACATTTCAAAAACTGTTCCTAGTCGCCAGGCCAAAAGCTATTAATATCATTCAATCGCATGCCAGTTCCTGATCATATTTGCATGCATACCTCTCTTCGGGAAATTGATGCAACCATTGTTTTATATCTACGTCAGTGAACAAAGTCTGCCAAATATTGGCATAGGTCAGGTCAAGGGTGTTGACATGAAACGCTTGGACGCCATTTCAAACCACGATGCACATGTCTCTGTTGCACCATATAAACTATTAACCAGTAAGTTTCCAATATATATTATAAATATTAAATATTGCAATTTCGACAATGTATTGATAATCCCCATACACTGACACAATTCTGATATTCGTGAGCGAACGTGCATCATGGATCGAGAACGAGAACCGATTTTCACCCATTGCCATTGGCATTGTCAGCAACGGCCTTACCGGCTTACATCAGCATTAAATAGCATTTTACTTTCACGAATAAAATTCATATAGGGAAGTTTAATAAATTCATAATAATGATTACTCGACATAACTAAACAGTAAAGAATTTATACTCTGCCATTTGGCAGCATCTTTTCCCAGCAATGGCTTATTCAAGCTGACCCATAATATAAATAATATCAAAAACAGGGACTGGGGCCCTGACAGGTCACTTTTAATTGCAATTAGCAACAGCATTCCTCTGTTGCACTGGTCTGTCTTCTGATCAATTCTAGCCCCAGCTGGTACCAGGTAACCAACACAGCTAGCAGCTAAAGCGTGTTGTTTCAATGTTTGTGTGAACTGATAAGACATGTCTGGGAAGACATGAGAAGGTGGGGGTTCACAAGCCAGATGGCTTCATCAGCGAGGCATAAAATGTCTTTGTTAATTTTATTATGGGCAGTGCTAGGTTGTATTCTATGTTTTTAGCACCTGCAACCACAGATGAGATAAGGATAATATAGAGAAATTGAAAAACTGTAGTTCCGGCTGAACCAAATATTATCAAACAAACTTACTCTGTTATGATTGGGTCATTATGTTACATTATAAATTTATCATTTGATAAAGGACATGTACCAGATGAACTAAAAATAGCTAATGTAGTGCCTATTTTTAAGAAAGGTGATGCTACACTAATTAAAAACTATATACGTATTTCTATATTACCAATATTTTCTAATATTTTTTAAAGATTAATATATAATAGATTAAATAAATATATTGTTGAACACAGTATTTTATCAAACTCCCAGTTTGGATTTAAAAAAGGATATTCAACATATATGGCTTTAACAATACTAATTGACAAAATAACTAGTGCAATGGACAAAAAAGAACACGTAATTGGACTATTTTTAGATTTTGCTCAAGCATTTGATACTGTTAACCATGATATCCTATTAAGAAAACTAGATCATTATGGAATCAGAGGAACAGCGCTCCAGTCGTTTCAAAGTTATTTGTTTGGAAGACAACAAACAGTAAAATATAATGGAATCAATTCTGTTCTTAAAAATATAACGTGGAGTACCACAAAGGTCAATATTAGGACCGTTACTGTTCCATATATATATATATATATATATATATATATATATATATATATATATATATATATATATATATATATATATATATATATATATATATATAAATGATTTAGGTGCTGTTTCTCAGATCACCTTTCCCATTATGTATGCAGATGATACTAACATTTTTATCCAAGGGAAAGATTTGAAAAAAATGGAAAAAGATTTAAATACTGAAATAAAAAAGCTGTTACTTTGGCTTAAAACTAATAAACTCTCACTGAATATAAAACACATGTACAATGACATTTAGCAATAATCCCAGTATAAGAAACAGATGTAATGACATATACATAGATGGAATAGAAATAGACACTGTTAATCATACATAATTATTAGAGTAATAATAGATAATAAAGTCAATTGGACCACATAAAGTACACATGTAATAACATTTCCAAGAGCATAGGCATTATCAAAAAGGTAAAGAGCAAACTGAACAAGAAGACATTGGTTAACCTATATTATACATTTATTTACCCATATATTACTTATTGTACCATAATATGGGAAGAACCCCAACAATATATTTACCTAAAATTCGTATATTGCAAAAAAGAATAATACTTATAATTAGTCATGTTGGATTTAGAAACCACACACAGTTTTTATTTAAGGCATAAAATTATGAACATTTATCAACTAAACAAATCTATAAGCTGTATGCTAATGTATAAACATAATAGGGGTATGTTACCAAATATATTTAATGACATGCTTACACATCATATCATGTTACACAGTTATAAAATGAGACAGGAAATAGCCATACTGTAAAACCAACGCCAGACAAAATACACTGGCATATGTTGGTCCCAAATTATGGAATACTATTGTTACAAAGAACCACTTGGATGATTGTACGTCTATTTATATATTTAAAAAGAAAGTGAAACATCACATCTTGGGAACCTACGAACAAGATTACTCTAGTCAATATACCAGTATAATTTACTATATTAGTCCTATGTATTATTATAAGTGAATTACTTATTTGTGGTAACCTTTTTATCATATCTTATTACAAACAAGTTATTGATTAGATAAATGTGGTATACTAATATTAGAAATCACTTGTGAACAATTATTGGTTTACTTAGTATTATATTTTCAAAATGTACAACAAAGTTAATATTCCAACAGTAACTGCTGTACACTGGTCTACTATAATTCACATGTGAATAATCTTACTTTTTTATTTTTTGTTATTTTCAAATTTTTTATATTTTTTATTTTATTGATTTTTTTATAAAGAATAGACATCATGGCGCACAATATATTTAATTTATAATTGAAAAAGGAAACAAGCAATTTGCTTATTTTCCGTTGTCTTAAATGTGTTTAGTAGTTGATCGGCTGATTGATTGTATGTACATGAATTTATGTTATTTGAGACAATAAACATTATTATTATTATTACCTCTGATCACTTTCCCTAAGAGTCTACTACTAGTACTGGACTGACCCTCTAGCTACTCAGATACAGTCACACCTGCGTATACATATCCTGTTGTACAATCTAGCTCCTCCCATACCCCAGTGGAACAGTCGATAAAAAGACAGATTGTGCCTCATCATTAATTCAGTTCTATATTTAAATGAAATTATTTAATGTTGTGAGCGCTCATTAAAGATAATGTAATTGTCCAAGCATCCAAGTGAGCTCCGTGTTCAATGGTGGCAGACCGATTGACCAGCTAAGGCTGTCTGGGAGCACATTGTTATAGGTAGTGGTTGCAAAACAGTTGTCAGATGCAAGTACTTTTACTTCTACTTTTACTTCATGTACTTTTGAAAAGTAGTTTTACTTTTTACTCAAGTAGTTTTTTTTTACAAAATCATTTCACTTTTACTCAAGTAGTTTTTTTTTACAAAATAATTTTACATTTACTCAAGTAATTTTTAGGTGAATTACTTTTACTCAAATATAAAAATTAAAGTCATTCAGTCAACCCTATGTACCACCCACAGCGCATGTGCACAGTCCACCACAACTTCCTGTGTTAGCCCAAGCTTGGTCTGTTTGGAGTATAACCACTTGAGACTTGAGACCCCCAGCAACAGCTGAGCGAGTTAGGTGCCATCACTCTCTAATGTCAAGGCACCTGGGGTCAACACAGCCAACTGACCTGGAAGCCAGTGTAGAATCCACTGGCGCTGGGGAACCTGTCACAGATGCAACAGACAACACAGCTGGGGTGACACCCCTTATATTCACCCCTAGTCTGCCATACAGCCACAGCACAAAATTTAATTGTCTGTATGTGACATATGGCATGGCTGCCAAGTCATGTCTGGGGTCCTGCATGGGCAAATATGTCTGCCCAGTACGCTATATTAACTTGATATTGCGTGCCTGGAATCAACTTCCTGTATGGAAAAACATGTTTTCCATAAAA
>BSQZ01000060.1:27500-100000 GCA_033239005.1 Lamellibrachia satsuma | reverse complement strand
AAGCGAGAGAGTACCTTGCCTTTTGACAGCCACCTCACAGTGCAGTGCAGCGGCAGGTCACCTGGAAGCCCTTGGTCCAGCTCAGCGATGAGATTCTTGAATTGCCTGTGGTTAAGCGCATGTGTGCGGATGTAGTTGACGATTTCCATCACAGGCTTCATGACGTTGTCTAAATTCAATGATTTAGACACGAGTTGCTCCCTGTGGATGATACAGTGGAAATTCCAAAACTCGGGAAATGTTTGGTCAGCTTTGCACAGCCCCACAAGCCCGTTCACAGATCCGATCATGGCTGGCGCTCCATCCGTGGCTATTGCAGTTAGTTTCGGTATGGGCAGATTTGCTTTCCCAAATGCAGCCATCATTGTTTCTTTCACATCTATGCCATGGGTTCTGTCTTTTAATGGCACAATATCAAGGAGTTCTTCTTTGATCACACAATCGTTTGACACAGACCGTGCAAATATTGCCAACTGAGGCTTGTCTTGTATGTCACAACTCTCATCCAATGCGACACTAAAATACTCACATGCTTGAAGTTCAGAGTGCAACTGTGATTCAGTAGCCTTGTTAATGTCCGATATTCTGTGTTCAACAGTGTGGCGGGACAGTTGGACGTCTGATACCATTCGTTTTAGTTTGTCGTTTTCAGGAGACAAGATTTCAACAACGTCACTGAGGCATTTTTTAACGAACTCCCCTTCATTGTATGGCTTTTTAGCCCGTGCAATGTTCCAAGCCAGTTGATAAGATGCAAGCGTGACAGTCTCTGAGTGCTTCATAAATTTTTGGAAAAACTGTATCTGCTTTTCTGCCTGACTTTTCAAAGTGACCAACTTGTGCTTGCGAAGTTCAGTCCCTTTTAGAAATTCCTGGTCGATGTTAGCATGGAGTGAGCTGAAGTGGCGCTGAAGATTTGAAGCCTTGAAATGCGCTAATGACGCCTGACATATAAGGCAGAATGGCTTGGCATTACGTTCAACAAAAAAATATAAACTCTCCCATGCATTTGCCAGGTTCTGAAGTTGCAGCGTTTATGAACGATGCTAGACGGCTTAATATATACTGCGAAGCCGACCATAACACACTGAATGATGTGATATTGGATTACTTTACGTCTGGACACGCGAGTGACTCAGACGATGACACATTTCACGAAGAGAAGTCCGACTTAGAAAGTGATATTGATGATCTGACAGCTGCGACTGCCTGTGGCTGTAGGCATGGCAACCACGGTCACTGACGTTGTCGTTGGTGATGATGACACCGAAACTGGTAGCAAAATCGGCAAAGGTACTAATGATGATATTAGTATATATTTGTTACCCTTTGTAAGAAAAAGAAGTAGTTTCTGTTTTTTAATTGCTTTCAGTGCTTCACTGCAGCTTTTTAAACAAGTTATTTTGAAATGTCAAAGTTGGTAATGTCAATCTCAAAGCCTATGCTATGTCATTGTTTGTTTGCTTGTACAAACTGTGTGATTGTGCCAATATTTTTTATTAAACTCCACTGTTATTTTTCAGCAATAGATACTTCTGTCTTTGATGATGTCGCTCTTGAAATTGAAGAACAATGCGTAGCAACCGACAACTTCCACTGCAATTGCCGTCACCACACCATGAATTTCCTCCTGACGAGACACACTGAGTTGTCGTTCGACTGGTGCTTTTGGCTTGATCAAGCGGACATTCAGGTGAACAAAGGTGGACTTTCTTCAAGACGAGCACCCTAGGAATCAACGTTGCATGTCTTTTTGGACATGAAGAAGGCACTGTGTTGGTTCCGATGCATGACAGGTCAACCTTTCTGGGACAATATTTCTAGAAAGTGCACAACATAAAGATACATCACCACTCCCACTTCAAGAACAACCCAACTGGTGTTAAGCTGCAGCAATACTGTGACACAGAAACATTGTTTCAGGACTTGATGAAAGTTGACGTCACTGTTCTGTCCAAAGATGACATGCTCACCAAGATCTAACCAAAAGGAATGTGCATGAAGTGCCAGTGGTATCTGTACAACGTCATCCGGGAGTATGTGTCGATAAACAAACAGGACTTGGTGTGTCCACTTCCTGAAAGGTGTGTGCCAAGTGAGAGTAGAGATCATCACGTAAATGTCCTTGGGCACGGGCGTGGACGTGTCTCAAAAAAAGGGAATGAACACAGTTGCAGTGAACTGTGGACCATGTAATCTATACTATATAATATATATACATTATGATGTGTTGTTGGATGTTAATGCAGCTGTCATTCATGTAAACACAGAAGAACACATCAATAAAGCCATTATATTTTGCTCTCATCTTTCAACCCTGTTTTCTGCATATTCATCTTCGCATAGGCATGCTCTTTATTCCGACATAATTTTGGTTCTGGTCAAGATACAGAAGACCTGTAAACAATTTTGGAAAGCCCAAAGCTGTAATAGGTCAATGCCCTTGGTTGTTCCCATGTAGGTCAATGCCCTTGGTCGTTCCCCTGTAGGTCAATGCCCTATGTCGTTCCCCTGTAGGTCAATGCCCTTGGTGGTTCCCCTGTAGGACAATGCCCTTGTTGGTCCCCCATAGGTGAATGCCCTTGGTCGTTCCCATGTAGGTGAATACCCTTGGTCGTTCCCCTGTAGGTGAATGCCCTTGGTCGTTCCCCTGTAGGTGAATGCCCTTGGTCGTTCCCCTGTAGGTGAATGCCCTTGGTGGTTCCCCTGTAGGTGAATGCCCTTGGTGGTTCCCATGTAGGTCAATGCCCCTGGTCATTCCCCTGTAGGTCAATGCCCTATGTCGTTCCCCTGTAGGTCAATGCCCTTGTTGGTCCCCCATAGGTGAATGCCCTTGGTCGTTCCCATGTAGGTCAATGCTCTTGGTCGTTCCCCTGTAGGTCAGTGCCCTTGGTCGTTCCCCTGAAGGTCAATGCCCTTGGTGGTTCCCATGTAGGTGAATGCCCTTGGTGGTTCCCCTGTAGGTGAATGCCCTTGGTGGTTCCCCTGTAGGTGAATGCCCTTGGTGGTTCCCCTGTAGGTGAATGCCCTTGGTCGTTCTCCTGTAGGTGAATGCCCTTGGTGGTTCACCTGTAGGTGAATGCCGTTGGTGGTTCCCCTGTAGGTGAATGCCCTTGGTCATTCAATGTAGGTGAATGCCCTTGGTGGTTCTCATGTAGGTGAATGCCCTTGGTCGTTCCCCTGTAGATGAATGCCCTTGGTGGTTCCCCTGTAGGTGAATCCCCTTGGTCGTTCCCATGTAAGTTAATGCCCTTGGTGGTTCCCATGTAGGGGAATGCCGTTGGTGGTTCCCCTGTAGGTGAATGCCCTTGGTCGTTCCCATGTAGGTCAATGCCTGTGATGGTTCCCCTGTAGGTCAATGCCCTTGGTGGTTCCCTGTAGGTCAATGCCCTTGGTGGTTCCCTGTAGGTCAATGCCCTTGGTGGTTCCCTGTAGGTCAATGCCTGTGATGGTTCCCCTGTAGGTCAATGCCTGTGATGGTTCCCTGTAGGTCAATGCCCTTGGTGGTTCCCTGTAGGTCAATGCCTGTGATGGTTCCCCTGTAGGTCAATGCCTGTGATGGTTCCCTGTAGGTCAATGCCTGTGATGGTTCCCTGTAGGTCAATGCCTGTGATGGTTCCCCTGTAGGTCAGGCTTATTAACAAATGCAGATGGTTTTGAATGCGCATTAGAATGTTGAGTATTTGAATGTGTATTCAAATGTCTCTGTGAAATTGTAAATGCATTTGCATTTGAATGCGTACCTTAAACATTTGCATTTGAATGCGAGCTACAACCATTTGAATTGTCAAATGTACAATCAAATGCATGTGTCATTCTTTGAATAATTATTATTGTTAGATTCACTTTCACAAGTTCACAACATGGCATTGAAAAAAGTGCTGTGCAATAAGCAGTATCCTCAGCAAATTATGGAATCATTGTCTGACTTGTGAATCCTCTTTCGCAACATATTGACTGGGCTGGTGGTCAACACTGGTCAATGGCTGAGCTGTTATTCATACAACATGAAAAGACCAACTGGTCTATGGGGTGCATTTGTGCAGGGACATTTCCAGGTTTGCTGGTGGAAGTTGTTGAGAGTGAAATGGTGGACTTTTAGATGATTTTAATAGGCGAAAGGATATTTGTGATTTTTTTGTCCACTAGACATGTGTGCGTCATAATTCATGAATATATAGGTAAACACTGAGGGGTATCGTACATACAGGCATATTGCAAGAACTAGAAATGTATAATTTTGACAAAACTCGACCAGCATGTCAGTCGGATGACAGCGGCTGGTAAAAACTGTTAAACATTTTTATGGTCATGTTTTTTTATAATTATGCAAAATTTTAACATGGCCACCCATAGGAAATGTAACTGTAGGCTGAATCCTGTAAGTTGATGGCTTCAGAGATTACATGTTCAGTGAGGCAATGCAGACAAATGACTCCCTTGTGTTGTGTTGGCACTATTAGGGTGGATTGGGGTGACAGCTCATTAGGGGGAGTAAATGTTAGCAATGCCAGCCCTAACTATTTACAGCCAGAGAGAGTGATTAGTGTTAACTGTAATTATCCACCAGGTTATCATCCCAGTTACCCCACCAGTGGACAGTCTATTGTCTTGGGTTCCCCTTCCATCCTGGCCTACCTGAATGATTAGCCTTTCATTCCCTGCCATTGTTAGCAATAAACTGTCAATTGTCTATTCCTCCCTCCCATTTCCACCTGCCAAAACTTATCTTTTTCTAACTAGTGCCTGTTGGCAAGCAAGTATCACCACAAGATGACATTATTTTTTCTCCAAATAAAATAAAACGTTAATAGAATTTGTGTTTGTATTTGAATGAAGTGAAACATTTGCATTTGTATTCAAATACATTAACATGCATTTATTAACAAGCCTGCTGTAGGTGAAGGCCCATGATTGTTCCCATGTAGCTGAATGCCCTTGATGATTCCCTGTACCTAGATGAATGCCCTTGGTGATTCCCTGTACCTAGATGAATGCCCTTGGTGAATCCCTGTACCTAGATGAATGCCCTTGATGATTCCCTGTACCTAGATGAATGCCCATGATGTTTCCCCTATAGGTGAATGCCCGTGACGGTTATGGGCGTGCGGCGATGCACTATGCAGCCGAGCGAGACGAGGTGTGTCTTGAGATGCTGCTGGATGCTGGCGCAGACCCCGATATCCGCGATGGTAACCTTGACACGGCACTGCACTGGGCGTCCTACAAGAACAAGTGGCGCTGCGTCAAGTGTCTGCTACTGCGCGGCGCCACTGTTGATGTGGTCGACTTCAATAGTGACACTCCAATCAGCTGGGCAGCAATGAAGGGAAATCTGGAGAGTCTAAAGGTGTGATATGTTTACCATGAATTAGGGATGATATGGGTCTGTAGGGACTTTTCCTGTAAACAGTTCACTTTTACCAAGATGAACTTTCCCCTGTTGTATTTAAACAATTCATTGTGTAATACTAATTCAGTGTGATTATCAATAGTAAGGCTATTGTAACGAACATTTATAGACCAATTTCATGAAGATATATCACATATTTGATAAGGAAAATATGCATAGTTTGCTGTTTGTGCGACATTCCTTAATCCCACTTCAGTTTGTGTTCATATTAAAACCTGCACTGAAACAAGTTACCTAGCAAGAAACAATAACATCTTTGTTAGATTACTCATCAATCAGTTAAACATTACAAGTTTCATGCATATTGAAGTAGTAGTTAATACTTCATATAGTACAATGGTACATGTGTGTCAAAGAAAAATCCTCGCCAGATTATTGAATTTGTTTGTGCAAGGTAATTTTGTTTCATTACCATTGCACAAATATAATAAAATAAAAAATATTGTACTGTGGGATTTTGTCAACTTTTCACATTGTGGGATTATGTCCTGTGAGATTTTGTCCAGTGGGATTATGTCCCGGTTTCATAGTCATAGTCATATTTTATTAATTCCAAGAAAGGAAAATACATTTAATCACATCACAGCAAATTAGAAAAATACAAACAAAAGAATAAAAAAAAATTGCATGGGACTGTAAATGTATACCCTTAATGTGAAGGTGCCAGTAAATTTTTTTTAACGCATATTTTAAACTTCCAATGCGGAAATCTTCAGAATTTATATCTAGGGAAGCCCCTAGATTGGATAATTTGTTTTGAATTTTTATTGAAAAAATCACCACAGGTCTACATCTGCTTTGTATGAATAATTAATTGTATAAAATTTAAGTCATATCAAGGTAATTAATCAATAAATTCAACCATTTTAGATTAATGTCAACGTTTAGACCCTTCAGTCAGCACAACAGTAATATTTCACCTCACATTTACTATATTCTACATAGAAAATTAAAAGTAATAGAAAACTTGAACTGTTCGCAACATCAGGTTTTTATCTAGGACCTTTCCAAAAAAAGGCCAACTTGTCATCACTGATGGGACCATATACCTGTCACTTCTTGGAACAATGAATCTTTGTATTCAACAACATGCCAGTCACCAAACATTATTTTAGAATCTTGGAAATTTGGGGTTGACTTGGGAGTACTCAGGTCCATGCTGTCCCTTGACAGGAGGAAATGTCCGGCTTTGTTGTGATGTGGTGGCACCCATCAAAATACAGGGATTGCCACAGCATTGCCCTTGAACATGCCAATTATACACACACTGGCACTGTTCTACTATGATAAAATAATTGGTTACTGGCATTACATATATTAGGTTAATTGCGTTACATATTTTAATGTATTGCTGCCATATTTTATGTTACTGTGGAGAACCATTCATGGTTTTAAGTTCAACATGTGTTGTATATATGAGTGTAGGGAAATAACTAGTTTTGTCTGTTAGGTACAAGAAATGGAGGACAGAGAGAACAAATTTGTATATATGAGTGTAGGGAAATAACTAGTTTTGTCTGTTAGATACAAGAAATGGAGGACAGAGAGAACAAATTTGTATATATGAGTGTAGGGAAATAACTAGTTTTGTCTGTCAGATACAAGAAATGGAGGACAGAGAGAACAAATTTGTATATATGAGTGTAGGGAAATAACTAGTTTTGTCTGTCAGATACAAGAAATGGAGGACAGAGAGAACAAATTTGTATATATGAGTGTAGGGAAATAACTAGTTTTGTCTGTCAGATACAAGAAATGGAGGACAGAGAGAACAAATTTGTATATATGAGTGTAGGGAAATAACTAGTTTTGTCTGTCAGATACAAGAAATGGAGGACAGAGAAAACAAATTTGTATATTTGAGTGTAGGGAAATAACTAGTTTTGTCTGTTAGATACAAGAAATGGAGGACAGAGAGAACAAATTTGCTATTTTGGTTATTTGTGTTACATTTGTGAGGGGGTTTATTTGGCCAAAACCTCTTATAATTAGTGTTTATTACAAGTATATGGTCAGTCTTTATGCCTTTTTTCCATGCTGAACATCAGTGATAAGGAATATGTTCATCTCCATTTACAACAATCATATTCCTTTTGGATATCTATCCTTCTTTGACAGTAAATTGTTCATTGTCTTCCACCAAGGAGCTGCTGGACTATAATGCACGAGTGGACATTGAGAACTACAACGGTAAGACAGCACTCCTGCGGTGTCTGTCCATCCAGGCGTCTGGAATCAACACACAGAAAGACGATGCCTGTCTTGAACTCCTGCTCCGAGCTTGTGGTCAGTTTGATTTACGTGACTCCCGTTGCCGACTGCCCAGTCATGTTGCCCTCGATGACCAACTCACCCAACGACTCCTGCAGTATTGTGAGAACCCCCAGTCCCTGCAGAATCTGTGCCGATGCGCAATCAGACGCTACCTTGGACAGTGCTTTCTACCTAACATTGTGCCTGAGCTTCCAATACCGTCACGGCTGCATGATTTTACTCTTCTTGAACTGTGAATAACATTGATGGAGCTGCTCATTTGTGAATAACATTGGAGCTGCTCATTTGTGATAACACTGATGGAGCTGCTCATTTGTGAATAATCAAGTGTTTCATGAATGTTTTCATTTGGATCAAATGAAATATGGAATTATCAAAAAAACACAATATTTACCAAGAATATTTTGGCTTATGGCCATTCCATCAACGCATTGAGACGGATGGTACCGCTTAAGTTTAACATATCACTTTTGTCAAATACAGTGAACTTGATTAAGTCGAATTTCGATAACTCGAAATTCCCATCATAACTCCATCCATCCAGCTTCAGTATTGTTGCAGTGTTAAATGTCATACACCACTCGAACTGGTTTACAAATCTGACTTGACTGACACTTTACAGGGCAATCCACTGTGCATTACTTACTAGCAAATCTTTATTTATTTAACTTGACATGTGATGCAAATTTAGGTCAAGGCATCATGTACTCTTGGCTTGTTGCGAAAGGGGATGCCAGGTGTACCTTAAAGTGGTATGTCAGGTGTACCTTAAAGTGGTATGTCAGGTGTACCTTAAAGTGGTATGTCAGGTGTACCTTGAAGTGGTATGTCAGGTTAACCTTGAAGTGGTATGTCAGGCGCACCTGGAATTGGTATGTCAGGTGCACTTTGAAGTGGTATATCAGACACACTTTGAAGTGGTATATTAGACACACTTTGAAGTGGTATGCCATACACACTTTGAAGTGGTATGCCAGGCGCACCTTGAAGTGGTATGCCATGCACACTTTGAAGTGTTATGTCACACACACTTTGAAGTGGTATGTCACACACACTTTGAAGTGGTATGTCACACACACTTTGAAGTCCTATGCCAAGCACACTTTGAAGTCCTATGCCAAGCACACTTTGAAGTCCTATGCCAAACACACTTTGAAGTTCTATGCCAAGCACACTTTGAAGTCATATGCCAAACACACTTTGAAGTGGTATGCCAAACACACTTTAAAGTGGTATGCCAGGCACACTTTGAAGTGGTATGTCACACACACTTTGAAGTCCTATGCCAAGCACACTTTGAAGTGGTATGTCACACACACTTTGAAGTGGTATGCCAGACACACTTTGAGGTGGTATGCCAGACACACTTTGAGGTGGTATGCCAGACACACTTTGAAGTGGTATGCCAAACACACTTTGAAGTGGTATGCCAAACATACTTTGAAGTTGTATGCCAGACACACTTTGAGGTGGTATGTCACACACACTTTGAAGTCGTATGCCAGACACACTTTGAAGTCGTATGCCAAACACACTTTGAAGTTGTATGCCAGACACACTTTGAGGTGGTATGTCAGGCACACTTTGAAGTGGTATGTCACACACACTTTGAAGTGGTATGTCAGGCACACTTTGAAGTGGTATGTCAGACACACTTTGAAGTGGTATGTCACACACACTTTGAAGTGGTATGTCAGGCACACTTTGAAGTGGTATGCCAGACACACTTTGAGGTGGTATGTCAGACACACTTTGAATTGCTATTGCTGCACGTCAGTGGTGAAATTCTTATGCAGTAAGCTGCAACTCCTTGTGTAAACACGACTTAACTGGAACAAACCAACTTTGAGTTAACCAAATTGTACTGTAACTGATAATGAATGACAAAATACACTCTTCATATGTACTTCTGATGGGGCTTGATCACTGCCATGCAACAACGTGAATGTCTATTAATATGTCTATATGATAGGATGGAAGTTGTTTCATGATAGAGGTTACTGTTGGTATGCATTACTAGGTTCTGAAAGCTACAGGATTCCCATGACGCCAAAACATGTGTTTGTGAATTATATGCAACATACGTTTGTTATTTGAAGATGATTAATAATAATAATGTGCAACACGGTAACAAAAAATGTTGTTTTGGGTGATTATACAAAGATGCTGGTGTTTTTGTTCTTATCACTGTACTTTAACAGTAGGAAAGGCATTTGTTTACAACATTTGTTTACAACATTTGTTTACAACAGTGATGTTATTATTTTAGCCATAAGAATTATTACTATGTTGACCACATAAATTGTGCAAATGTGTCAGATATCGCGTTATTTAAAAACCAGATTGAATTTAATAAAGACATGTACCATTGAATGCTGACGTTGCATACGTGGGAATGCAGTCATGTTCACTAGATATGCTTATGTCGACATTCTTTCATCAGTCGATGGAAAAGAACCATCACAAAAACAAATGCTGTGGAAGTTCTAAATATAATCAGAATGGTCGCTTTATCGTAAAACAAACAAAGCAGATCGATTACAATACCATAATCAATGTTTTTTATTTGACATACAATTTCCTCTGTGATAATCAGTGCCAGTGGTATGCTCAATATAATTCACTATGTTGTTGTCTTGCATTGGTACCAATCAGGAATCAATCTCAACCCAGTTCACATATGCCCAGCTTGATGTCCGGATGTTGGCCATCTTTTTTCGCGTTGGGTGCTGTGGCATAGTTGTTTGAACATCAAACTCTTAATCAAGAGAACCTGGGTTCGAATCCTTTTGCAGCCATTTCAAAGCTTGGGCAGTTTCGTTCATTCTGCGTTGCCTCAGTTCATTCTGCTGTATAAATGAGTACCTGTCAATATCCAGTTAGTGATATGTGAACGAATAATCTTCACAAAATAACTGCAGCGTGGCTGTATGCTTCCCATGGAAGTCGAGTCTATGTTGGAATGAACAGGTCTACCAGGGGGTAAAGTGTAAAGTATCTGATATCGCGAAAACAATGTTCTAGAATGACACATCTGATTGACACCGTGTGCTGTCGGCGTAATGTTGTTTATTGTGGGAACGGGTGGAATTAATCCGATCCACAACACCTGCAGGCTCCAGTTACACGTCGTCGCCTACAGAATATATCTGCAGGTTGGCATCTAACAACGACAGGTAAACGGTAACTTCATACTACCTTCGGTGCACACGACAATCAATGCAACTGATCAACGTTTTATGGGTTGAGCTACTAGGAGCATAAGTGTAAAACCGCTTCTACACGGTGTAAACGTGTACAGTAAAACTAGTATAGTTCATTGCATGAGCTCGAGTCCATGAGTGGGGGTGGGGGTGGGGGTGGGGGTGGGGGTGGGGGTGGGGGTGGGGGTGGTTGGGTGTGTGTGTGTGTGTGTGTGTGTGTGTGTGTGTGTGTGTGTGCGCGCGCTAGGCCAGTACAATACGTTGTCTTCTTGGTAAGTACAAGACAACCAGGATGGCGTGATTATGTCTGACGTTGTCGTCTAGGCCAGTAGAAGACAACCAGGATGACGTGATTAAGTCTGACGTTGTCGTCTAGGCCAGTACAAGACAACCAGGATGGCGTGATTAAGTCTGACGTTGTCGTCTAGGCCAGTACAAGACAACCAGGATGACGTGATTAAGTCTGACGTTGTCGTCTAGGCCAGTACAAGACAACCAGGATGGCGTGATTAAGTCTGACGTTGTCGTCTAGGCCAGTACAAGACAACCAGGATGACGTGATTAAGACGGACGTTGTCGTCTAGGCCAGTACAAGACAACCAGGATGACGTTGTCGTCTAGGCCAGCACAAGACAACCAGGATGACGTGATTAAGTCTGACGTTGTCGTCTAGGCCAGTACAAGACAACCAGGATGACGTGATTAAGTCTGACGTTCTCGTCTAGGCCAGTACAAGACAACCAGGATGGCGTGATTAAGTCTGATGTTCTCGTCTAGGCCAATACACAGCAAGTAGGATGATGACCATTGTTAAGGTGGCGATGACGCCAATTAGGGCGAACCACAGCGCCATCTTGGATTGTCTCTTGGCTCGCTGGTATTCGCGTTCCTCGTAAGACTTACTAGTGCACACTGAAAAAAGTGCAATGAGTAAAGGTTCAGTGACGTATTGTGTATTTAATGACATAAGTAATGGCAACATCATTTATAGCGGCTGGCGGGCGTCGTTGACGGCAAGCACTCAACAGACTAGGACAGTAGCTGCCAGTGGACTCCTAGCTCTAAAACTGTGAATATTACATTGTCGACATGGAATAGTAGGTAACTGCAATAGTAGGTGCAGTGGTAACTGCATAGACAGCAATAGTAGAACAATTACGAATATACGTTTTATTGGTGGATATTGATATGCCAATCGTTTACGCTGTTCCTCAAATAGTAGACTAATGTTGACATTTACAGTTGTTTAATTCTACAGTTTGCACTGAAAAGTAATAGAAACGACGATATATATATATATATATATATATATATATATATATATATATATATATATATATATATATATATATATATATATATATATATATATATATATATATATATATATATATATATATATATATATATATATATATATATATATATATATATGTACGATAACTGGTTTTCATTTTCTGCAATGCAATGGGCAATTTGTATATTATACTATACAGTTGATTTTAGATAAATGCGTTTAGTTCTTTGGAGTGACGATGGACACAAGTTTAACTGCTTTTAGAATGAATAAGCACAGTTAGTTAAGTCGTATGCAGTAACGTATGTTTGAGTAAGCACACACGTGTTTATTCTCTATGGCGTCACTTGATGTGCGGACGGGCCTATTTCCGAGTTGCGTTATTTCGTTTCCTTACGTCAAATTAGTGAGGGTTATTCTTCTTCGAATGAGTGCATTAGACCGTCCTTAAAACAGGCGCTATACATTGTTTCGAAGAGCATTACCGACCTATGTAAGCAGACACGAGAAACCGTCGGTGAGGGGCTGAGCGCACAGACTTACCTGAGCGCACAGACTTACCTGAGCGCACAGACTTACCTGAGCGCACAGACTTACCTGAGAAGACGAAAGCAACGAGGCCGAACAACGGGTTGCAGCAGAGCATGACGATGCACGACAACACGAGGTAGTTGTCAGGCATCGGTGGCCGATACGAGATCTGCTTGACGACCTGCATCGATGTGATGACATCGTCGGTTGACGTGACGATCTGGGGGACGACATCTACCCCATGCTCACTGATGAGGAGCGTGGCCGTCGAGACTCGCTTCAACGTCGGCCTCACGCCATTGGCGTCGGCGTCCGTCTCACTGTTGACCGCGACGGGATTCGTTGAACTAATTTCCGGTTCTATTGCACCGACGTTCGATGTATGTGCAGTGTCACCAGCAGTGGATGTCGACTTAGTGTCACCAGCAGTGGATGTCGACTTAGTGTCACCAGCAGTGGATGTCGACTCCGCACCATCGGTTTTATGCTCTGACGTCGTCAACGCCGGGGTGGACTCTTTGTCGGCGTCCCCTCTTTCACCATTGTCATTGTCGAGCGATTGAAGGTTCTCGTTATTAGTAACTGTGTTCACTTGCTCCTTCGACTTGGCTGTGGTAGCCGCGACTATGCGCTCAGTTGACGACGCGTGTTTCCGTGACAACAGAGGCTGGGACGATGCGTTACTGTCCGACCTATGTCGAACATCACTGTCGTCTGACTCCCAGCCGCACAACTGCAAACTGTTTCTTTTGACCATCGTCGCCTCGCCTTCTGTCAACGTCTTTATCAGCCGAGGACGAGTCTTCTTCGTCATCGGTGTCAGGTCCAACTCCGTCGTCGAGTCGGGTGTGTGCGATATAGCGTCATGGATGGACTTTCTGTCTAGAACAGGAGTGTCGGCGTTTTTCAACGAGACGTTTTCCTTCGTCGGAACCTCGTTGTCGTCGTCGCTGTTGTCTTCAGATCCGATCGTCCAGTTGCTGCACGGAGGTTCAGCGGCGGCCGACGGAGACTCGACGGCGGTCAACGGAGGCTCGTCGGCAGTCAACGGAGGCTCGACGGTGATCAACGGAGGCTCGACGGCGGTCAACGGAGGCTCGTCGGCAGTCAGCGGAGGCTCGACGGTGATCAACGGAGGCTCGACGGCGGTCAACGGAGGCTCGACGGCGGTTAGCGGAAGTTCGACGGCGGTCAACGGAGGCTCGACGGCGGTCAACGGAAGCTCGTCGGCGGTTGGCGGAAGCTCGATGGCGGTCAACGGAGGCTCGACGGTAGTCAACGGAGGCTCGACGGTGATCAACGGAGGCTCGACGGCGGTCAACGGAGGCTCGTCGGCAGTCAACGGAGGCTCGACGGTGATCAACGGAGGCTCGACGGTGATCAACGGAGGCTCGACGGCGGTTAGCGGAAGTTCGACGGCGGTCAACGGAGGCTCGACGGCGGTCAACGGAGGCTCGTCGGCGGTTGGCGGAAGCTCGACGGCGGTCAACGGAGGCTTGACGGTGGTTAACGGAGGCTCAATGGCGGTTAGCGGAAGCTCGACGGCGGTCAACGCTATGCCACAAACTACGGCCGCTGCCGTTGCATCCGTGGACGTCTCGTCGTCAGTTCCCGCGGTCCCGATAACGCTTTCCGGGGTGATCACTTCAGCGTCATCTGGCGGATACGATGAACCACTTGTTGGAAGAATGACTTCCGGTATGCTGACGAAACAGTCTGCCATTGTTGGCGGTCTGAACGTGTTCGGTGATTTTTTCGTAATTCACCTTAGCGATCGGTCAGATATTGCATTGTCAGTGACACTGCTTGTGCAATCTGCAAACGCAACAGGCCAAAAATCAGTATTTAGGCTACTATGTCATTAGCGACCGCGTCTAAGCCTTTAATGCAATGCACAGAATCCTTACAATATAAATATTATTGAAACGACTTTATTTTTATTGTCTGTCATGGTTGCATCATGTAAATGAATGTGAAAAATGGGAATTCGACATAGTGTGTGGTATCAATAAAGTTCAATTTGGAAGACCGCTGCCTCATTTACCTTTACCAGTTTTTAAATAGAGTATATATTATTAGTATTTCAATCATATATTATGTTAATTGCATGATCTTCTAAATTGTAATTAATACATCGCAAATATTGTGTTATACTCCTGCGGTGTCTGTCCATCCAGGCGTCCTATTTTGTTAACATGTTTTCCACCCAGCAGTGTAAGCTAGTGCTTCATTGACATTTAAATATTATTCACATAGTGTATATAATTGAATCCCCAACTTCAACAGTAACCCAACTCCAATATGTTACGATATTAAGTGGAGTACGCATTGCGGAACTGCTAAATAGATATGTATCTGTCTTGAAGAATCACCCAAATGCACTACGAAGGCCGCGTCAGAGCCAACGCTAGCGAACGGCTGATTTCAGCATTGAGCCAACTCCATGGAGTTGGCTCAATGCTGTACTGTTGATGCCGCTAAGTGAAAAGAAAAACAACATTTATAAAACGATCTAGACCAATTAGCTAAATGGTCTGAAAAAGCAGATGTTATTAATGTTTGGGGGGGGGACGTAAATGCATACACACAAGACAAGGGAACTTGGATGTAAACTATATAATGAGAGATACTGTTTTAGGTAGGGGAAGGCAGTGTTAGTTGAGCCACTGGGTTAATTGAGCCATCCATGTTTCCCGGGAAACTACAACAGCGACAGTTACATGGTACCACCCAGTGATTAAATGTGTTATTAGAACACGACTGACGTATAATAGGTTACATTTGTCACAACGGTCAGAACATGTGAGTTAAAACTGTTTTTTAAGTTTTTCGAAACTTGTAGAAATTGTGATTAATGTCTGCTGGTGTGTAAACTATCAAGGCACGTGACCAGACTTTGTTGTTTGTGCACTTACAAATGATTTAACTATGCACAAAGAAGAAGATTATTTACATCACTTCACTCATTAATGAGAAGTTAATTAAATAAGCTTAATTGTTGAAACGGTGCTAGTTGAGCCACCCAAGGGAGGGTTGGTTGACCAGAGGATAAAGAACGAAGACGAGTGTTCTTTACCCAAAAATATATCAATGAATTAATTTTTCCGAACATAATAATACTAGCAGTTAGTTACACTAATTGCGTTTTACCCATAAGTCTACATTAATTAAGTGTGTTGACTTATTCATTAAGCGTGTAAACTTGTCAGAGACGTGTTGTACCCAGGTAGACGTTTTACCCATAAATCTACATTAATTAAGTGTGTTGACTTATTCATTAAGCGTGTAAACTTGTCAGAGACGTGTTGTACCCAGGTAGATGTTTTGGCTTTGATTTGTTACAAATGTTTTGTACAAGGCCTTCGTAAATTATACAAATAAAGCATTTACGCAACTTACGCTGCACCGTGGCTCAACTTACCCCACACCAAGTGTTAGTTGAGCCAGCTTACCAACCCTATATGAATGAGCTAGATATAATTATCTATGCATGCTAGAAATATTATATTGGTATAAAATAAAATAAAACAATTTTGACTTATGCATATGATTGCGCCCTAGACATCAAAAATAATTTTAAATGGCTCAACTAATACTGCTTTCTCCTACTACCATAACAGAAAAGGATATATATATATATATATATATATATATATATATACATACATACATACATACATATATATGCTTTCTCATTAAGGAAAGATAGTAGAACTAGAGGCGTCTTTAGTGACGGATCAGTGTAGACAGGATATCAGCAAGTACTCTTTCTCACAGAGGACAATCAATTAATATATATTATCTACAGATTTTATAAATGTTAGCATCGTGAATATGTTGAAAAACAAAAACTCAGGAGGGCGGGTTACACATTTACAAAACTTTTGGACTCGATAAGCCAACGGTTTATTAGTCCGCTTGACATCTAGGTTTTTTGTCTTGGGTGGCAACCTTATTACATATTGTTAAATATGTACAGATATGTACAGATATGCACAAACGTGTAAATAATTTGATGTATTGTGTACATATATACATGATGCCCAAGCTAATTCCGATATATCCCGAGAAAGACCTCGCCAGAACATAGGACTATGTATTTATATATATATATATATATATATATATATATATATATATATATATATATATATATATATATATATATATATATATATATATATATATATATATATATATATATATATATATATATATATATATATATATATATATATATATATAGTCAAATATGTGCGGAATTCTGAAAACTAACAAAACAACTAGAAAGTGAAATGTAATTGCACCGTTTCTATGCCTTTGCATAGTCTGGGCTGGGCTGCAACTAAAAAAACGATAGTCAATTGACGTCACAGCTAGCTTTGTGTACGTCAGCTCATGTTGGGCATAAACATACGTGTACAACCCTTGCAACATTCTGACATCGTAGCTATGCTAATGAAGTCACGATCTTTACACGAATGAAGTCACGATGTTACTCTGAGAGTAAAGCATAGCAACATGCAGCGGCCATGACGTGTTAGGATGCGTTGGTAGTGTCGTGTTACCGCCAGACGACTCGACTAGTTTCACATGAGTCACCTGGCAAGCATGTTACCTGTTTGGTGAAAGGACGTGTTATTCCGCTATAGCTGTTAACGCCCTTAATCATTTCGCACCTACATGAGGGCGTGCAACAGTGCTTTGACACGAACAGAAACCAACCGTAATTGCAAAGTTGAACACAACTATAAACCCTGGTAAATGATCTTGTTATATTACAATAAACACAACACATATGATCGAAGTATGAACGGATTGTTTGCATGCAGTATTAACACGTTTCTAAAATATGTCAAAGTTATATTAGTTAGTTTAATCATTATAATTTCATTGATGCAATAATAAGTAACGTGAAGATGTCCCAAACATCATGTCTGTCAGCTTCTATAATTATTATAATTATAGCGCCGAAGTAATTTTTTTATTTATTGTTTATTGTTAACAATACTGAACCTATTATATTACATAATATGTAAGCCGCCATTGCAATGCTGATTACTTCGGTGTTGTTTGCTAGCACCGATAGGTCCCTTTGTTGTTGCTCAAGTGTTTGCACCGATAGGTCCCTTTGTTGTTGCTCAAGTGTTTGCACCGATAGGTCCCTTTGTTGTTGCTCAAGTGTTTGCACCGATAGGTCCCTTTGTTGTTGCTCAAGTGTTTGCACCGATAGGTCCCTTTGTTGTTGCTCAAGTGTTTGCACCGATATATCATACTTCCATTGCTCAAGTGTTTGCACCGATAGGTCCCTTTGTTGTTGCTCAAGTTTTTGCACCAATAGGTCCCTTTGTTGTTGCTCAAGTGTTTGCACCGATAGGTCCCTTTGTTGTTGCTCAAGTGTTTGCACCGATATATCATACTTCCATTGCTCAAGTGTTTGCACCGATAGGTCCCTTTGTTGTTGCTCAAGTGTTTGCACCGATAGGTCCCTTTGTTGTTGCTCAAGTGTTTGCACCGATATATCATACTTCCATTGCTCAAGTGTTTGCACCGATAGGTCCCTTTGTTGTTGCTCAAGTTTTTGCACCAATAGGTCCCTTTGTTGTTGCTCAAGTGTTTGCACCGATAGGTCCCTTTGTTGTTGCTCAAGTGTTTGCACCGATAGGTCCCTTTGTTGTTGCTCAAGTGTTTGCACCGATATATCATACTTCCATTGCTCAAGTGTTTGCACCGATAGGTCCCTTTGTTGTTGCTCAAGTGTTTGCACCGATAGGTCCCTTTGTTGTTGCTCAAGTGTTTGCACCGATATATCATACTTCCATTGCTCAAGTGTTTGCACCGATAGGTCCCTTTGTTGTTGCTCAAGTGTTTGCACCGATAGGTCCCTTTGTTGTTGCTCAAGTGTTTGCACCGATAGGTCCCTTTGTTGTTGCTCAAGTGCTCCGATGACAAATTAAGGGGAATACAGATCAGATCGATGAAACAAGGTAACGAAAACGCGAAGAACATTTATTCTTGCTTACCTTAAAATTGGTTTTACTGAAGAAGATTAATAATCATAATAGTTATTGATTGATTAGTCAACTTCTTCAAATGCGCGGTCATAGACTGTCAACCGTCTAAGAGCGCGCACGAGCCAATCTATGAGTGCGCACATTTAATACGGTCCACAAACCATGGCACAAAGTGTTGTACTGCGGCAAACAATGGATATTCGTGACAATTGTTAAACATGCAGTCCACGTGTATAGTTTGGAAACACGAAGAACTCAATAATTAAAATCGTAAATGTAAATAAACCTCTCCCACATAACCGCTTCTCTAAGCGTCAAATCAAAGCATAAATTGCCAATATGAAATGCCAGGGAACTTAAATGATCAGGATGAACAATTATTGCGTACGAATTCAATCCAACTATGTTTTTTTTATTATACATATAAGCACGCCTGCGGTGATACAGCACGAGAGCGCGAGTTGTGTCGTGCACGTTCTTGGCCGGTTGTGTCGTGCGCGCTCTTTGCCGGTTGTGTCGTGCGCGTTCTTGGCCGGGTGTGTCGCGCGCGTTCTTGGCCAGGTGTGTCGTGCGCCTTCTTGGCCAGGTGTGTCGTGCGCCTTCTTGGCCAGGTGTGTCGCGCGCGTTCTTGGCCGGGTGTGTCGTGCGCGTTCTTGGCCAGGTGTGTCGTGCGCCTTCTTGGCCTGGTGTGTCGTGCGCCTTCTTGGCCTGGTGTGTCGCGCGCGTTCTTGGCCGGGTGTGTCGTGCGCGTTCTTGGCCAGGTGTGTCGCGCGCGTTCTTGGCCGGGTGTGTCGCGCGCGTTCTTGGCCAGGTGTGTCGCGCGCGTTCTTGGCCGGGTGTGTCGTACGCGTTCTTGGCCAGGTGTGTCGCGCGCGTTCTTGGCCGGTTGAGCAGTGCACATTCTTGGCCGGTTGTGTCGTGCGCGTTCTAGGCCGGTTGCGTCGTGCGCGTTCTAGGCCGGTTGTGCCGTACGCGTTCTTGGCCGGGTGTGTTGTGCGCGTTCTTGGCCTGTTGTGCCGTGCGCGTTCTAGGCCGGTTGCGTCGTGCGCGTTCTAGGCCGGTTGCGTCGTGCACGTTCTTGGCCGGGTGTGTCGTGCGCGTTCTTGGCCTGTTGTGCCGTGCGCGTTCTTGGCCGGGTGTGTCGTGCGCGTTCTTGGCCGGGTGTGTCGTGTGCGTTCTTGGCCTGTTGTGCCGTGCGCGTTCTAGGCCGGTTGCGTCGTGCGCGTTCTTGGCCGGTTGTGCCGTGCGCGTTCTTGTCCCACATATAGACTAGCGTCATAAACTTGACAACAACATTTTGCAAGACCAGCTTCGATTTCCCTGTTTGCGCCAAGCGTTTACAAATAAGAAACGAACATACCTACTCACTCAGCAGGGATGGGTCAAGTACATGGAAATGTACTTAAGTACAATTACAAGTACTTTCAATTTTGCCAAGTTCAAGCACTAGTCTAAAAACTATAGGCAAGTACAAGTACAAGTACTTTGTGAAAAATTCAAGTACAAGTACAAAGTTCTTTGAAAATTGTAGTCAAGTACATAGAACGCAACATTTATGTTTCATAGTGGTGAAGGTCAAAGCGATGAAATCACAAAAGCAGCAGTATTACACACATAATATAGTTGCATGTCTGCGGTGCCGGGTGTGTTTAACGAAAACTGTCAAAACATCTTTATTTCATCACTTCAAGTAAAACAAAGCAACCAACAGGATTATTTGCTACCTGACAACACACTGGCTCCCAGACCAGCATGTCTCATGGCATCTTGCTACCTGACAACACACTGGCTCCCAGACCAGCATGTCTCATGGCATCTTGATACCTGACAACACACTGGCTCCCAGACCAGCATGTCTCATGGCATCTTGATACCTGACAACACACTGGCTCCCAGACCAGCATGTCTCATGGCATCTTGATACCTGACAACACACTGGCTCCCAGACCAGCATGTCTCATGGCATCTTGATACATGCTGCATGTCTCACGGCTTCACTGATCCTACACTGAGTTCATTGTTATGAAGCACTTGAGTCATTGTTAGCAGTTGTAATCAATGGCCAGTTAGGAGTCCTCCAGATCTGGAGTCCTCAGATGTTACCTATGGTCTCAGGACTCTGTACCACTGTGTGGACAGTGGATATGGTCTAATCAATTAATTTATAAGGTCATCTTAAATTAATCACTGTCACAGATGTTGTTGCATTTGTTCTTTTGAGAAAATATTTCCCATAGTTGTACAGACTTTGTACAGTAGGGAAGATACAATAGCTGTACAGACTTTGTACAGTAGGGAACATACGATATCATTATGTTTTATCGCAATATATATATATATATATACATATACATATATATATATATATATATATATATATATATATATATATATATATATATATATATATATATATATATATATATATATATATATATATATATATATATATATATATTTATTGAAGACAAACGAAAGCCTACCCCTACAAACAAATGGGTATGTTTTACAAACCCCTCCATTTTACAACCATACATGCATGGTATGACTCATAAAATCAGTTTTTGCTTGGAGTCCCTTCTTAACTGCAGTTAGCAATTAATAAGCCACATGCTTTGATATAACTATACCTATTAAACCAATGTTTTGTAGTTAGTCTACCAGTGACTAAACATGTACATTATTTGAAGGAGTAGAGGTGAGAAGTTTTGTCCAAATTGCAACAAATTGTCCTTATTTGGAATAAAGATCACGCGAGAAGACTGAGTTGGCAGTTTTTAGCAGTAAGCAGTGTCAGCCAGTGCCAAGTGGCATTGTCTCCTAACCGCATCAAAGGCATTTCATTGCTAACTGGTGGGTCAACTGATGAATGACCCTTTATGGACATCCTGGTGGCTTAATTAAACAAACGGTTTATGGCCTGAACTGGTAGCCTTCAACTGTTCGCTTAACAGGGTGTTTGTATCTTTCTGACTGGGAAAAGATACTGCTGTTGCCTTTTTTGGTATCGTAGTCATGGTTATTGGAGAATGGGGGTGTACTATGTGTAGGCATGGTGGGGGGAGGGGAGTAATCAATAAGAAATAACGAAGTATTTAAACAAAATAGTTGAACATTCAAATACTTCAGGAAAGTTTTATTTTGTTAACTACAAATAAATTAATTTTCACGGCAAATATTGATGAAGTACTAAGATGTACCCGTAATTAATGAACTCGAAAAATCTGAGTACATTGAGTATTAGTAAGATATAGAGCCAAATATAAAAAAAAAACATAAAAGAGTACTTGCAAAAGTACCTGTCAAGTGCAATTACTTTGATGGTCAAGTCCAAGTACTGCACTCAGCAAAATGGCAAGCACAAGTCCAAGTACAGTACTTGCTGTATTTAAGTACACACGTACTCAAGTACTCGAGTATTTGAACCCATCCCTGAATTACCTAGTCAGACATGATATCAACAAAAGCATCATAGCGTGAACAGCTAACTTCACGTATAATAAAATACAGCTAACAACTTGTCGAACAACATCTCATACTTCTCGTAATCCCAACATCATCTGCACACTGTTCGAATTTCTGGTGCGCGTGATGTCAGTATATCCACGCATAATAATGATACTTTGATGGCGCTAACTGGTGTGTAACATATCGAAATAGACTGTGCGCGCTCATACCTGCACCTACCCTACATATGTACTGCTCACGACTCCGCACAGCGTTCTACTCTGTATAGTATTCAGCTGATCACACAAAGAGGGTGACATTTAATCGCAGTGCTTAGTTTGCAAACTTACAACGTACGTTACCATAGTAGTGAGCGACGACAGGCCCATATAGTGGCAGTGACATGGCGACTACCTGTCGCCCTGGCCCGCTCGTGTCCACTTGTCAAGTGGCCACCGTCACGTCGACTGCTGCCGGTGAACTAGGCCGGCCTTGCGTGCTCACTGTAGAACGGCGCGGAAGACAGACCAGTAAGCATACACATCCGGTGGAGTCCTCAAAGTGACCCACTTACGTGTGCCAGAAACATCGCGTTCTTATAAAGTGAGTGGGTCATTGACAAGGGCATAACACCTTCGAGAGGCGTCGTGTGTGCCTAGGTCGCCGGGACGTCTGTCAGGCGGTCAGCATTCACGGGTCACTGTGTCACCACAGTGACGTCTGTCAGAGCGGCAACGTACTCGGGTGACTACTCGTTTGAGCTTCTAACCCAGTTTCACGGGTCGTCGCGTACTCGTCATTACAGCACTTACGTCAAGCCGATACAATGGTTGGACGTATTTATAGTCCAACTGGCTACTGCGGTTTTTGTGAAGGCATACACTATTTTGGTATCCGTGTCACCACCACGTATTAACCCGAGAAACAGTAGCCGTTTGCTTACCGCACCATACTTGCACTCTCTGCCCATACTCTCACTCTCTGTCCATATACTCGCACTCTCTGCCCATACTCTCACTCTCTGCCCATACTCTCACTCTCTGCTTATACTCTCACTCTCTGCCCATAATCTCACTCTCTGTCCATACTCGCACTCTCTGCCCATGCTCTCACTCTCTGCCCATACTCTCACTCTCTGCTTATACTCCCACTCTCTACCCATAATCTCACTCTCTGCCCATACTCTCACTCTCTGCCCATACCCTCACTCTCTGTCCATACTCTCACTCTCTGTCCATACTCTCACTCTCTGCCCATACTCTCACTCTCTGCCCATACTCTCACTCTCTGCCCATAATCGCACTCTCTGTCCAGATTAGGCATAGATTAAATGCAAAGAAGATCGGATAACTTTATCAGTAAACTGGGAGAATTTAGATAAGAAGACGCCAAAATATACCACAAATCCAGAGATTAAGAGGAAAACTAATTGAAAGATTTGTTTAACATCGAATGACTACGGAATACTATGTACGTTGAGGAAAGTAGAAACTGGATGGAAAACGAAGTAGGAGATGACAAGTACAGTGTATGTTTGACTATTTTAATCTTGTCAGTTCTGTCTGCTTGCTGGCTTGTAAAAAAATGTGACAAGAGACAAATATCTGAAAGGGAACATAATATCTGACATAGGCATATATGTGCGAGGGGAAATCAATCTGACATTCGAAAAGGAACTTAAATATGACAGGGGATATATATCAGGTAGGGGGTATATATTTGACAGATAACACATACCTGACAAGGGGTTTAAATATGACAGGTGGCATAAATGTAAGATGGCACACATACATTATAGGTGACATATATATTAAAGGGAGCGTTACATGTGATCGTTAACATGTTGAACAATGCATTGTGGACGGTATTCTCGATACCAACCGCTGCGCAAGTCCAATGATTGAGTGAAACAGGAATGTAACTGCGAGCAAACTGATGAGAGCTACCACTGTTATGTCAGCAAAACTCACTTACCTAGCAACGGATGTTAATAATTTGATATCAACCCTACGCCACCGTTGTGACCGTTGGATATAATTTGAGAAATAGTCCGTCCGTAATGCGACACGCCAAACTTTCCTCGCGTCAGTGCCGGGTGGTACGACTGGGTCAGCGCTGAGATCGAACGGCCAGCTTTGCGATGTTTACCGGAGCGTGACCTCGAGTTAACGGCGAATTGGGTTAAGTTGAAAGAAGGCTCCCGTTCACCGCTGTCAAAAGTAGGATCACACTCTCGAGTGTGTTCACACTCTCGAGTGTGATCACGCAAGTAGTTCACGCGTATCGATGGCACACACACACACACGCACGCACGCACGCACGCACGCACGCACGCTCGCACATGCTACATAAAGTGCACACTATTATTGACCTACCTACAATCGCACAAATCAGAATCGTCAATAGAGACCGGCATGTAAACGTCATGTAGACGACACGCTGTCTCTACGTGTGACGGCGTTTGACAACACTCACTAATCGAGTATGTGACTGTTTACTCCCACGTTCACGGATCAGGCCTATCCCGCACAAAAGTCTTGGACACGGCTCCCGGATACGGTTTTAGTGAAGCCCAAAATCAGCACACATGTTTGTTTTCCATCCGACCTTTTCCAGATGTCATCTATTTGAAACTGCAGGAGCAATATATTATGTCTCACAAGACCAGCAATCGACGAAGACGTGCTGGAGCTTGTATGTAATGTGATGTTGTATGTAATGTGATGTTGTGCTGCCACCTTTCCGTGCCAGAGTGGTTCCTGTCATCGTCTATCGGTTTTCGTATGTGGCCGTGTTCTCTTCTTATAGGACCTGCCCTTTTTGTTGTAAGCTTCTCTATGTATCTTGTCATGTATGGAAGTATGATGTCATGTATGGAAGTCTTGTAAATTGCTTCACCTATAGCTTTTTAAAAGATTATCGACAACTCATTTGCTAACTTGGTTTTTGCATGGTTTTCCATTTATTTAAGTCCTTACCATTACATCTGCCATAATTTGTAGAACACATTTTGTATGTATGGATCTTGCAAGGTTCACAATACAATTGGAATGACTTGTGTACGTCCATATAATTACAAACACATAAGTAGGCCTGCTGCTTCAAACATACAACAACTAAGGTTGCATTTCATTGCAAAATAGTATTTTTAAACAAATGTTAATTAGGGTTATGCTGTCAACACAGCATTATGTTCGTATGACTACAGAAGTGTCATTCTTGTTGATGTCTGTTAGGATGTGTCAGAAGTTTTTTCTAGCACAACACATCGTCAACCGAGAATTAATTAAGTCTATCTGCACTTTTTATAGTTTGGAGAAAAACTTCATTGAACATTTTCCACATGTAATTATTATTATTATTTTTATATTTAAAAACTCTTGAATATAATATGTTAACATATACTGAATAACTCATTATTGACATAGCCTCAATTCACAATCTTGCCAATCAGGCTATCAAGCTCATCATAGAAATGGTCCTTGATATCTGCAGAGGCCCCCAATGTAGGGGCGTAGATGCTGAAGATACAAATCCTGCAGCAATTGCGATACGAAGAGATAGTATGTGTTTCATTCCCACCAGTGGGAGGCTACAAACCCTGCAGCAGTGGCATTACAGAGAGATAGGATGCGCTCAATGCCACCAGTGGGAGGCTACAAACCCTGCAACAGTGGCATTACAGAGAGATAGGATGCGCTCAATGCCACCAGTGGGAGGCTACAAACCCTGCAGCAGTAGCGATACAGAGAGATAGTATGCGCTTAGTGCCACCAGTGGGAGGCTACAAACCCTGCAGCAGTGGCGATACAGAGAGATAGTATGCGCTCACTGCCACCAGTGGGAGGCTACAAACCCTGCAGCAATGGCGATACAGAGAGATAGTATGCGCTCAGTGCCACTAGTGGGAGGCTACAAACCCTGCAGCAATGGCGATACAGAGAGATAGTATGCGCTCACTGCCACCAGTGGGAGGCTACAAACCCTGCAGCAATGGCGATACAGAGAGATAGTATGCACTCAGTGCCACTAGTGGGAGGCTACAAACCCTGCAGCAATGGCGATACAGAGAGATAGTATGCGCTCACTGCCACCAGTGGGAGGCTACAAACCCTGCAGCAATGGCGATACAGAGAGATAGTATGCGCTCAGTGCCACCAGTGGGATGCTACAAACCCTGCAGCAGTGGCATTACAGAGAGATAGGATGCGCCCAGTGCCACCAGTGGTAGGCTACAAACCCTGCAGCAGTGGCATTACAGAGAGATAGTATGCGCTCAGTGCCACCAGTGGGAGGCTACAAACCCTGAAGCAGTGGCGGTACAGAGAGATAGGATGCGCCCAGTGCCACCAGTGGGAGGCTACAAACCCTGAAGCAGTGGCGATACAGAGAGATAGTATGCGCTCAGTGCCACCAGTGGGAGGCTACAAACCCTGCAACAGTGGCATTACAGAGAGATAGGATGCGCCCAGTGCCACCAGTGGTAGGCTACAAACCCTGAAGCAGTGGCGATACAGAGAGATAGTATGCGCCCAGTGCCACCAGTGGGAGGCTACAAACCCTGAAGCAGTGGCGATACAGAGAGATAGTATGCGCTCAGTGCCACCAGTGGGAGGCTACAAACCCTGAAGCAGTGGCGATACGGAGAGATAGTATGCGCTCAGTGCCACCAGTGGGAGGCTACAAACCCTGCAGCAATGGCGATACAGAGAGATACTATGCGCTCAGTGCCACCAGCGGGAGGCTACAAACCCTGCAGCAATTGCGATACAGAGAGATAGTATGCGCTCAGTGCCACCAGTGGGAGGCTACAAACCCTGCAGCAGTGCCGATACAGAGAGATACTATGCGCTCAGTGCCACCAGCGGGAGGCTACAAACCCTGCAGCAATGGCGATACAGAGAGATAGTATGCGCTCAGTGCCACCAGTGGGAGGCTACAAACCCTGCAGCAGCGGCATTACAGAGAGATAGGGTGCGCCCAGTGCCACCAGTGGGAGGCTACAAACCCTGCAGCAGCGGCATTACAGAGAGATAGTATGCGCTCAGTGCCACCAGTGGGAGGCTACAAACCCTGCAGCAGCGGCATTACAGAGAGATAGTATGCGCTCAGTGCCACCAGTGGGAGGCTACAAACCCTGCAGCAGTGGCGATACGGAGAGATAGGATGAGCTCAGTGCCACCAGTGGGAGGCTACACAAAATCAAAACCAACCCCGTACAAGCGAGGTTCCTCGTGCTCCTTCACTTTCCAGAAGAAGGTGAAGTTCTCTTCCTTGAGACATCTGTTGGAGGCAAGTCTGGTTTCATGGAGAGCCGCGATACTGACATCGAGTCTGGTTAGCTCCCTATCGATAATAGCTGTTTTCCTGCTATCATTGACCTGCAGGTCATCTGAGATACCGGGACACATGCTCCGTATATTCCAGCTTGCGAAGCGAAGTGCTGGGTACTTCTTAGTTTTTCGTTGTTTGCCTGGTGCAGTGTTACCATCTGCTTGTTGTGCCTAAACACCAAGCTCCAAGCACCCATTGAAACAGGCTGATGTTGGCGAGTTAGCACCTTATTGGCTGGGGGCTGCTCAGCTTAGGCGGGCGGTAGCTGACCAGTGAGACGCAATTAATGATCTCTCCCACCGTCAGAGACAACCCGTAGCGCCCGTACTCTACACCAATCGAGTTGGACTTATCGCTCGTAACTGCTGTCTCCCGTGTTAGTTCCACTCTGTGAAGTGAGGCTGGAGTAGTCTTTCCAGGGCGCAAGCCTGGGCAAGAGTGTACGAGATCCTGGGTTGCCCAGTCACCAGGATCCCTCTCTCGGCCTCACCGGTGGGATCCAAAGGAATGCGAACCATGGCGTTTGACACTAACTTGGCTGCAGGAGCTGCCGGAAAAGTGACAACATGATCACCAGATCGTCTTCGGGGCTCCACTCCGGATTTGTGTAGGGTTTACCCTCTAGCCTTCCCCATGAGAGGGTATAGCCGCAAGGCAGCAGAGATTTGAAATAAGAGTTTACTTTTAAGAGTTTCCTAGACGGGCGACCAGTCAAGGTTAACGAGCCCCATCTGCCCGAAGGTTCTGGTTTTAAGGCGCCAGATATCCGCCTTTGCCCCTTCACCTCATCAGTAAAAACAGTTCTGCCGCAAGAAGACCAGGAGCTGGACTGGACTGCCAGAGGCTTTACGAAGCGCACGCCGTTGGGGTATTTTATAAGTAGTGAGAGCTTATCCTCACACACCCACCCCGGCTTAACAGTCTTGAATATAATGTCTTAATATCTATTGAATAACTCTTTATTGACATATACTCAATTCACAGAGGACAGTAAACCAAATAATATAGTTCTTTCAATGATTCTTGTGGTTTCAGTCTCAACCCAGAAACTTTACTTTGCCACAAGTGACATAAACTCATTGCAGCCTAATAGCATAATAGTAATAATGATAATAATAAAGTTTATTTCAAAAACATCAACAGTAAACGTACATATACAACTGAATTTTAAGCATTACTAGTGTGGTATTATTTTCTGTCCACTCGCGTGTTATATCATATGTATTTTTTATAAATCAGGATAAGCCACGAATGACACAACGAGGTTGGTTGAACAGTAGAAGTGTAAGCCTTTTATGTCATCGTTGTCCGCTGTGTGGCAGCACAAGAAGCATGTATCATAACATCTCCTTCTTAAGAAAACACATTTCTTGATCCATTATCTGCTAACGTGTATCGTCTATAATTATAACAAGTTTTTTTAATATGTTCTCTACTAATGTCAGTCAATATGAACGTAAAATAAACATGTAACACCGAGTAACTAAACTACGATATAATGAGGATAATAATGTCACATATAAGTATGTTTGATTAAGACACTAATCAATACTTAATATTACATATCTCACTGGCTCATAATGTCATGGCACACTTTACACATCAAGACGGTTTGGTGGGTGCACATTTTCCCCCGCCCTTGTTTTGTATGGTGCATCTCCGATGTAAGCATATGCTTGTCCAGCCGCATGTCTTGATTAGGCGAGCTCTCGTCATGAATGCGTCAACATATTCGAGTTTTGTTTTAGTGTTCGGAGATAGAAACTCGACGTAGGTTTGACGTAATCTTCAAAACCTTTCCAGTATGATGCCAACAAGTTCTTGTCGTCGACGGCGAGTCCCCATCCATCGCGAATGTATCTGCCGTCCTCTCCGACCCATAGTATGGGGTATTTACCTTATATGTCTCGTCTTTGTCGGCAAGAGGACCGTCGAAAATGTACTCGCACGTTCTCCTGAATTTCCTTTGGGCCTCAAATAATTTCGTGGCACGCCAGTCATTTGAAGGTACTGGTACATTCGTTAGTTCCGCAATCGTTGCCAGTAGTGTCAGCCGACAACGTATAAGAACACAGCAGTAGTACTACTATAATACTGTGTTATGGCTGTGTTACAGGCAACGAAGTAGTGCACGTTTATCATTATCGTGCATTGTTTGGGAAATGTACATGTTAAGGGACGGGGTGCATCTTAACAAGGCGAGAATGGGACGGTATAGGGAGCAGATTAGAAAATGCGTGCGGCATTGTGCGAAGAATTAAAGTGGGGTGCGCCAATGCCGTGTGCCTCAAAGGTCCGTGTCGTGTTGTCATTGGTCTTTGTCCTGATCGAGGATTTATGCGTAATTGTGGTTGTACCAGATTAGGCTGATTGAGGAAAGGAAGGTAAAACAAAAGTAGCAGTTACCCAAAGATATAAATGAGGATAAGTCGCTTAGAAAGCCGCAGCTGGTCTCTCCTATGGACCGGTGTCGGATAAAGACGGCAAAGCTAAGAATAAATATGGTGGGTTCATGTGCATACGATAGATAAAAATGAATGATTGGGGAACGATCTCATTTAGGGCTTAAACATGAAGCCATCAACCTATACTCGAGGTGTTCCATTTAGTGCATACTTCTACTAATGGAAAATTGGTGTAGTAGGAGATGAAGCACGTTTTCCCTCTAACCAAAATTAGCGCGTCATAACATGTTGTTTTTGCAGCTACTTGAATGTAGTAGAAACTAGCATTTCCTTTAGATTATTATTCGTAGCGTAAGCTGCTATAAATCTAGGGCTAAAGATCCTCGGGAAGTCAAGCTGCAGCTGTTTATATGTCGCCCTTGCCAGACGGGCCACCGTACCAGCTTGACCGGAGAATGGTATAACAAATGATGTGATGTTTGAGGTCGAATCTCTAATATTCAAACTATTATGCTGCGTGGTCTTGAGCTTGTTCATCCAACATGACTCAGCGTTGCGTCTATAAATTCCTTCCAGAGCCGCGTTGTCAGAAAACGGACCGGCTTGCAAAATTATGATTCTAAAATTAACTAAGCAATGGTCAGCTGAATTGAAATGGTGCGCTACCGGGTGTCGTTGTGATGTTGGATGTTTGATCTGTGCTGATTAACGCGTGTTCTAAGCGCGTTGCCTGTTTCACCTACATATCTGGCAGGACAGATGTTACAGTTGATCAAATATACCACGTTCTCAGTACCGCAATTGTTATTACTGGCTGTCGCGTCGTGCGTTCCCTGAATAGGTGTCAAGTCGACGAAGTGTGCACAACTACGACACTTTGCCCTTCGCACGCGGCGGCCGCCTCTACCCTGTTCTCCCTGTCGATGCTATAAAGGGTGTTGTTCTTTATATATCGTAAGAACCTAGAGCTATAGTTCCCATGTCTAAGACTATCGAATAAACCCGTAGTCGCGCTTTTAAAATAATTTGTGTTGTTGCATATTCTGTGGAAACGTAACATCTGCGATTTAAGTATGCCCGAGAATGTGTGTTTAGGGTGAAACAAGTCCTTGTGCAGGAGTTGGTTTGTGTCCATGGGTTTAGAAAAAACTTTGCTGTCAAGCTGGCCCGTATTCCGGAAGCGATCCCCTTTAAATATAGTAGTGTCCAGAAAATTTACCGAATCATAGCTAGCTTCAGAGGTTAATTATATATGCATTGTTGATGATTATTCAATGTATTCAAGACATTTTGAAATTCCGCGTCCCCATGACTCCTGATGCCGAAAATGTCATCCAGGTATCTGATATAAATTATTGGTAATTATATAACAAATATAGATGGACTGTAGTTACATTAGTTTAGTTAGCAGGACATGGTTGAATACTAGTGTAGTGTTGAGTTACATTGCTAGTGCATAGCTATGTTATTATAATAATCAGGTAGATTATTTCTTTGAAGGCGTACAGAAGAAGTTATATTGTTGTTAGTAGACTTCTTCATAATTATTCCGGGAGGGGCATGTCTATGTCGTGGACTACGTTTGTAGTGATATATGTTCAGTGGCCAACTACCTGAGTAGTAATACATGCGTTTGCAAATAAAGATCAGTTATGTGCCACCCCTAAGAACCACGTGTATGTTATATGTGTAGTGTTTGTGAATATACAACAGTTATCAATGTCTCTGAGGCTGGCTGGTAGATTGCTACACAGGTGTACTGCTAGTTTTTTTTTTGCAAAGGTTCTTTCGCCGTAGGTGCCTGTCTGTGCGTGGAACGGTCAACTACTGGGGATACTGTTGGCGCGTCACCAACTTTCACATATATTTTAGTACCAGGATAACCGAAGGCTGCCATCTTCTCCGGGTGGCGGTATGAACAAGTTTGTGCTTCGGCGGCCTGAAGTTTGAAAACTTTATTTCCACGAGCCATTTCTTTAGCAAAGTTGGCTACGTAGGGAACTTAAACGAAATGCATATTACTATATATTTTACTAACGTTTCATAACAAAGTAGAATATTAATTAACTAAGTTATCTTTAACGACTTTGATTCATTCCTATGATATGGCAAACTGCATGTTTCTTTGACTTATATAATACTAACGTTATCGCCATTTTAATTAGGAAATTCAGTTGTAGAAATGGTAACTTAATATGTGCACATCATAAGTGCAGCCAAGAACTGCAATTTAAGTAATACTTAGAAACATTGTACATTAATGTATTTTAGTATAATTAAATGGTACAGTAAAAAATAGTCATTCATGATAGTAAATAGGTTTAATTTTAAAACACAATACATTGAATAATAATAAACGTAATAAATCAATAAAGCAATATTCACGTTACATTTACATTGTCATAGAATGTAATTTACAGCAACAAATAAATACATTTTGTGACCGTGTAGCAGCTTTTGTAAGTCAGTCTTGCTCAGCGCCATCAAATTAAAACTCGTAAAAAAAATTCGTAGTTCGATAGCGAAACAAGTTATTCCTTTTGTGAGTGTAACGAATTCACACGATGACAGTGTTAGATCACGTTACCTGGCGGTACAGTAGGACACAACATAATTCGGCATTTGCTAATCAAAGTTTGTAGTTTGATAACGTTTCTGATGAATCCCACTGCGAGAGAGAGACGATGAAAGTTTTCGTTAATGCTACCTTAACGCAACACATTAGGCGACGGCCTGCAAACCACAAATAGATGACCTCGGGCATTATGCAAGCACGTCCAAGCGCGTGCGACAAGCAAAGCGGGTGCGACAAGCAAGCTCGTGTCGCAAACAAGCGCGTACCACAAACAAACGCGTGTCGCAAGCAAGCACAAGTCTAGCTTAGTGTGGATTTGACGAATTTTCATATTTTGGTCTTTCACCAGAATGTTTCCGCTGCATAACCAGCAGTCAAAAATTTTTACCGGCTTTCTTTAGCTTTCTCATTCAGCATAACAGCTCCGAGCTTAGCTTGGTTAAATCTTAATTTTCAAAAATACGATTTGAAACCAAAGTTGTACTGTTCGTCTTTAAGTTGCTCCGATATTTGATATGTTCGTTTTTGAAAACAAAGACTACTTAAGTTTTTATCGTGTCGTATTTTAACATGAACCATTTGTTTATTGTGCTCATGTTACGAAGAAAATAACTGATGCTACGTTATGAAATAAACATGCGTCAGTTTAGTCAACAACTTAGTTTGCAGTTATGTCAGATTTCTTTGTCGACAGCAACCGGTATAAATTGAACGCCTTCCTTTTTAACATCGCGCGGATATTATACAATGTGGCTGATAAGTATATTTCCTGATTGCTTTGGGACTGGTTGGGTGGCTAGATGATGGTGCTCGCCTGGTGATCAGAACCCAGCAAACACAATAATGTTTTAAAAACATCAGAAAAATGTTATAAAAATGTTTTTGAAAATGTTATATTGATGTTAAAATGTTGACTCTTGGAAACATTGTAAAAACGTTATTAAAAATGTTTTATTAAAACATTTATCTAACATCATAAAAATATTTCCATAAAATATCATGAAAATGTTTAACAAAATGTTATAATGATATCAAAATGTTGACTCTTGGAAACATTGTAAAAACGTTTTTCAAAAATGTTTTATTATAACATATATATAACATCATAAAAACATTTCCATAAAATATCATGAAAATGTTTTTGAAAATGTTATAATGATATCAAAATGTTGACTCTTGGAAACATTTTGAAAAATGTTTTATTAAAACATATATATAACATCATAAAAACATTTCCATAAAATATCATGAAAATGTTTTACAAAATGTTATAATGATATCAAAATGTTAACTCTTGGAAACATTGTAAAAACGTTTTTCAAAAATGTTTTATTATAACATATATATAACATCATAAAAACATTTCCATAAAATATCATGAAAATGTTTTAGAAAATGTTATAATGATATCAAAATGTTGACTCTTGGAAACATTGTAAAAACATTGTTGAAAAATGTTTTATTATAACATATATATAACATCATAAAAACATTTCCCTAAAATATGAAAAAATTTAGAAAATGTTAAAATTATATCAAAATATTGGAGCTTGAAAACGTTCTAAATACATGTTTTTAATGTATTAAAACATACATAAAAAATTATAAAACAGTTTTGACGAAAGGTCCATAAACATCAAAACAGTGTAAGTTGATAATGTTTTATTATAATATTTAACACATTTACAATGTTCAAAATCGAATTACAAATATGTTAATCATCCGACTCAGAAGAAGAATCTACTCGTGGTCTTTAACTTGAGTACTACTGGTAGTGTCACCTGCAGGTGCCATCCTCTTCCTGCCTTGTGGCCCTTGCCTCTGGAGACATAAACACATACATTATCTTCTGCAGGACCGTAGCCAGCTTTTCACAACGGGGTTCACATTTTCCTAATACAGATTCCAGGGACACCACAAGTTCACGTGCGGGTCATATTCACACAATGCAGAGGACGCCACAAGTACTTTGTCTACGTATTCAATTGTGTCATAAAATAAGACAAAAGTAAAACATTAATTGTACAGTGAGACTGAATGAAAACGTTTACACATGGATAAATATATTATATATATAACGTTTACACATGGATAAATATATTATATATATATATATATATATATATATATATATATATATATATATATATATATATATATATATATATATATATATATATATATATATATATATATATATATATATATATATATATATATATATATATATTTATCCATGTTTAAATGTTTTCATTCAGTCTCACTGTACAATTAATGTTTTACTTTGTCTTATTTTATGACACAATTGAATACGTAGACAAAGTACTTGTGGTGTCCTCTGTATGTATATATATATATATATATATATATATATATATATATATATATATACACACACACACACATATATATATATATATATATATATATATACATATATATGTATATATATATATATATATATATATATATATATATATATATATATATATATATGTATATATATATATATATCTAACACATTTTAAAGATGCTTTTTCCAGACAAATTTATGGACAACCATTAGAAAAGAAACAAATATTCCTTAACCAGCATGTAAATTATTACGTACAAGACTTAAAGTAAGTTGAGATACCTTTCAGAGTCTACTGATACGCTAGACGGAGCATTTGTGACCCTCTCGGTCACTTCTTCAGCATCACAATGAACTGCTGTCATGTGATGACTACCAACAAAGTCACATGATATCAGAGAACTTTGCATTTTGATGCTGAAGAATTGACTGAGAAGGTCATGCAAGCTCTGTCGATTTGAATAATAGATTCTGAAAGGTATTATATTTATTTATTTTAATAAGATTTTGTAAGTTAAGGCAATTTGTTAGAAATTTTTTTTTTAGTAATCAAACAACTGTTGCTTATAGTAAGATCATGATAATATAATAAGCACACAGATCAATGGAAATTTACTTACTTGAGACCACTTTGCACAGCAGATGGTCTCGAAAGTGTAGTTTTCCCTTTTGCCCCATAACACTGAACAAACTCATAAGGCCATGAGTCATCAGTGACCGCATAATGGCCCTGCAGGATCTAGCAAGGCTTGCACCCTCTAGTGACGAAATAATTTGAATCTGTGTAAAATAAATATATATTTTATATAAAATGAAACTCTATTTTAAAAGAACAAAGTTTGATCATTTCTATATTATAAGGTTGTTTGCATTCATGCATGCACGCACGCACGCACGCACGCACGCATGCACGCACGCACGCACGCACGCACATACATATGTTTGTATGTATGCACTTGCAGAAACTCTGTGGTCATGTTCATCACTGTGGTCATGTTCATCACTGTGGTCATGTTCATCATTGTGGTCATGTTCATCACTGTGGTCATGTTCAACACTGGTCATGTTCATCACTGTGGTCATGTTCAACACTGTGGTCATGTTCATCACTGTGGTCATGTTCATCACTGTGGTCATGTTCATCACTGTGGTCATGTTCATCACTGTGGTCATGTTCATCACTGTGGACATGTTCATCACTGTGGTCATGTTCATCACTGTGGTCATGTTCAACACTGGTCATGTTCATCACTGTGGTCATGTTCAACACTGTGGTCATGTTCATCACTGTGGTCATGTTCATCACTGTGGTCATGTTCATCACTGTGGTCATGTTCAACACTGTGGTCATGTTCATCACTGTGGTCATGTTCAGCATTTGTGTCATGCTCAACTTGGTCATTATTGCTTTCTTGAAATTCTGTTACATCTTCTGATGCTTCATTTTCAGAAGTGTCTCCAATTAATTCATGTGCATCTGCATCTATTTTGGACTTTTTTGTCTTTTCTGACATCCATCTTCTGCAGTAATCCCGTTTCCGTGCTCTTTTCATATGGGCACTCATCGTCTATATCCTGGTCAAACAAATTTCCTCTATAACTAATGATAAAGAAGATAAGTCATGGCAGATGTTATATGTTGGCCAATCCCCTACTAAATGGACAGTTGTACAACAGTACCCCTAGCTGGCAGATAACCCTGTTGAAACTTGGAACTTAATTAGTGTTGCTGCTAGGGGTAGTGTAGTACTACTACCACCCCTTGCTATAGTGATGATGCTTACACAAAATAAGTAATGTCACTGGACACAACTGTCTCAGATCTACGCAGTGTTAAGTTGGTAGATTAGCCTTATATTTGACAAGGATAACATTTGGGAAAGTACATATGACAGCGTGCTGCATTTTGAGATTTATCTTGACATCAAGTTTATAACAATGAAAAACAATACATTTGTAATACTAATACATTCTAAGTGATTTTTGGTTATTCATCAGTTAGCTACATACCTCGATCGTTGCATCTAATAGGTGACTCAGGTAGTCAGATGTTCATAGATTGAGTTCTTTGTTCTTTAGTTCTGTGGAAGCTTCTTGGACAGATCACTCGGCAGATCACTAGCTGTCTTCCTACTCAAGTTTGATTACAAGTTTAGATAATTATAGTGTTAACTAGTAATATATGTCATTTACACTGGTATATACAACTAGATCTTACATGAAACTATTATCATAATCAATTAGATACACATACTCTTATTGCTATGTAACATAACCAAAACTATGTTGCTCAGGCGTAGATGTTTTAAAATTACAAGGGTTTGAATCAACCATCTCCTGTAACTAATACAGGGGCCATGCACATAGTTTCCCTAGGGTGGGTCATTCATGGTAACCTCCCACGACCTGTAAAGTCCCAAACACAGGCTGTCTACACTAATGGGTTTCAGGGGTGCCCTGGTCAGTGGCTCTGGTTGACAGCGCTGAGTGATGCACTCACTACAGATACAGAGTGAATCAGCTGTTGAGTTCACTGTCATTTACACTCCCATCCAAATCACATATGTGATTTTTCTCAGAAACGAAATAGTCAGTTCTTTACTCCCACCCGTAGGCAGAGTACAACTATTTGGAGTCTATGTAGGCAGAGTACAACTATTTGGAGTCTATGTAGGCAGAGTACAACTATTTGGAGTCTATGTAGGCAGAGTACAACTATTTGGAGTCTATGTAAGGCAGAGTACAACTATTTGGAGTCTATGTAAGGCAGAGTACAACTATTTGGAGTCTATGTAAGGCAGAGTACAACTATTTGGAGTCTATGTAAGGCAGAGTGCAACTATTTGGAGTCTATGTAAGGCAGAGTACAACTATTTGGAGTCTACATCTGCTCTGTTTTCCACCAACAACGTCAGCTTGTGGATTGATCTCTCCAAATATGTGGCCTTCTTGGTTTGATTGCCCTGCTTCGTAAGGCTAGAATCAGCCACAAGCTGTGCACAGCCATAAAATCAAACCTTTTCTGATACCTTATTTTCAAAGTGAAATGTTGTAATAAAAAAACATTAAAATAACATTATTGTGATGTTTATGTTCCTTTGTCAAAAGTGTTTTTATGATGTTATATATGTGTTTTAATAAAACATTGTTCAACAATGTTTTTCAAATGTTTCCAAGATGGAACATTTTGATATCATTATAACAGTAAAAAAAAATTTTTTTTTATGACATTTTAGAAAACATTTTTCTTAGTTTTTAAAACAGTATTGTGTTTGCTGGGCTCAGCCATAAAATCGAAGCTTTTCTGATACCTTTCAAAGTGAAATGTTTTAATAAAACATTAAAATAACATTTTTGTGATGTTATGTTCCTTTGTCAAAAATGTTTTTTTATGATGTTATATATATGTTTTAATAAAACATTGTTCAACAATGCTTTTCAAATGTTTCCAAGATGGCACATTTTGATATTATTATAACATTAAAAAAAACATTTTTGTGACATTTTAGAAAACATTTTTCTGATGTTTTTAAAACAGAATTGTGTTTGCTGGGTTCAGCCATAAAATCAAAGCTTTTCTGATACCTTTCAAAGTGAAATGTTTTAATAACACATTAAAATAACATTTTTGTGATGTTTATGTTCCTTTGTCAAACATGTTTTTTATGATGTTATATATATGTTTTAATAAAACATTGTTCAAAAATGTTTTTCAAATGTTTCCAAGATGGCAAATTTTGATATCATTATAACATTATAAAAAACATTTTTATGGCATTTTAGAAAACATTTTTCTGATGTTTTTAAAACAGTATTGTGTGTGCTGGGCTCAGCCATAAAATCAAAGCTTTTCTGATACCTTAATTACAAAGTGAAATGTTTTAATAAAACATTAAAATAACATTTTTGTGATGTTTATGTTCCTTTGTCAAACATGTTTTCATGATGTTATATATATGTTTTAATAAAACATTGTTCAAAAATGTTTTTCAAATGTTTCCAAGATGGCACATTTTGATATCATTATAACATTAAAAAAAAACATTTTTATGACATTTTAGAAAACATTTTTCTGATGTTTTTAAAACAGTATTGTGTGTGCTGGGCTCAGCCATAAAATCAAAGCTTTTCTGATACCTTTCAAAGTGAAATGTTTTAATAAAACATTAAAATAAAACTTTTGTGATGTTTATGCTCCTTTGTCAGACATGTTTTCATGATGTTATATATATGTTTTAATAAAACATTGTTCAAAAATGTTTCTCAAATGTTTCCAAGATGGCACATTTTTATATCATTATAACATTAAAAAAACATTATTATGACATTTGAGGAAACATTTTTCTGATGTTTTTAAAACATTATTGTGTTTGCTGGGAATGTTTTAATGATGTTTTAAAAACATCACTGAAAAATGTAAAATTACGTTATCTTAAAAACATCTGTATGATGTTTCTGAAATTTTACATAACATTTTATTTACATTTACGAAATGTTATTGAAAAATGTTTTCGTTATAACATGTATATGACCTTTATCAAATGTTATAAAAATGTTATGTGTCGTCGACTCGTCACCCTCCTGGCGTATGGAGAGAAAGTTGGAAGTATGATGTCTTTCAGACGGGACACTAAAGGCTGCTTCTACCTTGTGTCTAATGTCTAGGCAGGGGAAGCAAACTATCGCATACATGAAATTAATCCAGAGATTAAGATTAATTTGACTCGCTTCACAGAAGTTATATCATTGTAGATCACTCAAACGTGTGGCTCTGTTGTTTTGCACATTCGGCTTCATCTATTCCGTTACGGCTGCATCTGGGGAACGTTTCACTAATGCGCGTAGATGCATTTAATGTACAGGTGTAAACAAAAGCAAAAAGTCAACAAACACAAAATCAAAGACGCTACACCCAGGAACTCCTAAAAATCCTCTGCAATACAGGACATTTCGGCGTGAGAAGTGCCGGGGATCGTGACTCCTAGGTCAGGCTGTCCGTTCCGCGCACAGACCGGCACCTGCAGCGAACCAGCCAGTCTCAGGGACACTGATAACATTACCACCTTCAATCGATCTCGTTGCCACAGTTAACTCAGCTCTGAATGAGTATATTGCTACAGACAGTGGTAGATATGTGAACGAATAGTCTTCGCGCAGTAATTGCACCGTGGCCGAATGCTTCCCACACAAGCCGAGATGGTGTTGGATTGAACAGATCTAGCAATGGGTGGAGTGTAAAGCGCTTTCGTGTCTCTACCTGTCACAATGACTGGGTACCGTGCTACCATACTATAACAAATGCACGTACACATGCACGCATACATCCAGTCATACAAGCATACATGCACACGCGCACGTACTCGATTTTCACAGTACTACAGGTTGTGCGTTATCATAAGAATAGATGAACAAGAGACAAGTGGCTGATGATCCCATCTTTTTTCTAACTGTCGTTGGGTCATCAGTTATATCTGCATATGGACGACCAATAAAATATGGCCCCTTTGTTCATGCAGATCCATCGTCGTTGTATGAAGAAATTAATGCGATTCACAGCACAAACTCAACATTAAATATGAACTTAGCATACCACTTGGTTACATTTCTAAGTAACGGATTACACGAAAGGAGATCGTGTGAATAATGCGTGAATTACATATTTATCCAAATATTAACCACAAAAAAACACAAACAAACAAAGGTGCAAACATCACGTGCGCGCGCGCGCAAGTACGCACACACACATCCACACGTCACATTAAACATTTGTCATCGCCTTTATGATAATATGTATCCCGGATAGTTAATACCATCATCTAACAGGTCAATAGCAACACAACAATATAAAACAGGTATATGGTTGTTGCTATGAAAAAGCATCAAGTTGTTGAATAAAGCATAATATCGTTGCAACAAATGCAATCATATTTCTGTTACAACTGCTTAGAACTGCAACTGCCGCCCAGACAGTGCAGGGATGTTGCCGATGTAGGTGTCTTTATTCAACTGTAAGTGTACAATACGTGTACAGTTACCTCAATGTGTTATACGTATGCTCTCGTGTACAGTTATTTCAATGTGTTACACGCGTACACGTGGTACATTTATTTAAATGAGATATATACGTACTCTCGTGTACAGTTGTTACAATGTGTTACACGTGTACTCTCGTGTACAGCTATTTCAATGTGTTACACGTGTACACTCGGTACATTTATGTCAATGTGTTAAACACTTACTCTCGTGTACAGTTATTTCAATGTGCTACACGCGTAATCTCGTGTGCAGTAATTTCAATGTGTTACAAGCGTACTCTCGTGTGCAGTTATTTCAATGTGTTACACGCGCACTCCCGTAGCTACTTCAATGTGTTACACGCGTACATTCGGCACAGTTATTTCAATGTGTTTCTCAAGTCTCAAGTCGTTACACTCCAAACACCCCAAACTTGGGCTAACGCAGGAGTTTGTGGTGGACTGTGCGCATGCACTGTGGGTGGTAGATACAACTAACAGACTAGTATATTTAATGTTGCTGAACGGGTTTTTATGTGATAGTTTTATTTATTTTATGTATAGGATGTTAGATGAACAATTTCAATATGTTGGTTATTTGTATGGATGCTGTCGCTGCCTTGCCACATGCACACATAGACAGTCTCCATACACAATCCATGGATAAGTTTACGCTGAACACTGTGTTTTAAAGACAGTTTAGGTGAGGAGGTGTGGCGAAAGGGAGTTCCGTGATGGCTTCTTGAAATGATTTGGGGTTTTATATGTTGGTAATTTTTGGTGGAATCATATTCCATATGCGAATTGCTCGGGGATAAAACGAAAAGACCATTGCATTTAAACGACACCTGGGGGCTACGTATTGTCCACGGTTTCGAGAGCGGGTTAGTAGGCCTTGGGGGGGGTGATCTCGATAATGTTATATAGATTTTTGTAGTTGTGGTTGTGGCTTGTTTAATATTACGTCTTCGTTCAAGGGTTGGCCATCCAAGGGCAGTAATTAGTGATATTGCTGAGGTGTGCGCTGTGTGCTTCCTCGGTAGAGTTTTCGTGTCTCGTTTAAGCATTTTTTCCACAGGTGTGGACGTGTATTTGTAAATATTTTTGTACAGCGTTGGATGCAAATGACTGAAGAACGTCCTAGTGAATGATTTTTTTAATTCGTCATATTCTTAATTATTGACGATTGAACATTGTTTTGGTGAGCGGTCAACCGGATCGGTGGATACACGACTACCAGGAATAAGCTGCCGAGCCAGTTTTCGTCAGGTGCGTCTATCAGTCTACCAGAATGTCGTCAATGTGCGTCCCAAGCGACCTATTGAACACCGCTAACAACTTCAGTGACATGTGACCACGTTTGGGTGTGTTCCAATTTGCTGCATCAGAAACTCTATTATGTAAACATGTTGACTTTTACCGGTTGTCAACTATGGGCCATAGGGGCCAACATTATGAAGAAGAACTTAACGGTACCACGCAAAACATTCCTTACTCTTCGATCACTAACTATACGTGCAACTTCCAGAGCGCACCGGGGAACTACTGTTGGAATAAACCATTTTCGCCCAATTTCTTCCGCAATAACAACTGGAAGACGATTAAGAACGAACATTGAACACATACACAAGGGGAGAATTAATCCAACAAATCTGGTTGACATATGTCGACAAACTGACACAAGGTATAATGTTATCTGCGTACTACTAAATGCACGATCAATATGTAACAAAGCATTGACTGTGAAGGAACACTTGTTGGACCATGGTGGAGATTTTATGTTTTTAACAGAAACCTGGAGTAAACCAAATAAAACTGCTGTTGTCAACGAATTAACTCCACCAGGTTACAGCTATATAGGATATAGGAGAATGTCGTTCAGCTAAGCGCGGAGGCGGCGTTGGAATACTATACAAGTCAGAATATAAATTGCGAAAGACAACAACTGAGCGATATGAGACCTTTGAATATGTGGACGTTAAATCAACACAAACATTGAGACCTATGCGTGTTGTCGTCATTTATCGTCCACCGACAACATTCCCTATTTGGTGGCTACAGTAAATAACAGCTTCGAACAAAGAATATTTCCTAACACGCTGAGAACTGCAGTTGTGAAACCACTGCTGAAAAATGACACGATAAATAAAGATCTGCTAAAAACTACAGACCAGTCTCCAACATAGCTTTCATCGGCAAAGTGTTAGAGAACGTTGCAGTCCATCGGCAAACAGAACACCTAGCTATGAATGGATTGCACGAAGAATACCAGTCTGCATACAAGACATTGCACAGTACCGAGACAGCCATGTTGAGAGTAAAGCATGACATTGTTGGAGCTCTTGACAGGAACCATGCTATGATGTTTGTCATGCCAAATCTATCAGCAGCATTTGACACTATCGATCATGCACACCTGTTTAAACTTCTGCAAGATGAAAACGGTGTGCGTGGAACGGCACTAGCTTGGTTCCGGACATACATGTAAGACCGCACCTATCGCGTCCAGATTGACTCAACAACATCAGAGCATATTCCTCTACAGTGTGGAGTACCACAGGGCTCGGTCCTTGGGCCAGTTATATTTACTCTGTACACCACGACAATGCAGCGCATATTCAGAAGACATGGAGTACACTATCACAAATATGCGGATGACATTCAACTGTATGCATCCTTCAATCCAGCTGTGCCGGGCGACCAAGCAGAAACAGAGAGGCAACTCACAGAGTGTATTTGGGAAGTTAGACGATGGATGACTCTTCGTATGCTAAAGTTAAATGATGACAAAACTGAGATGATTATTTTTATATCAAAACATCATCTCAAGTTATATGGAGTTTGCTGTATGAACATTGGAGCTGACATCATTTCACCAGTAGACTGCGTACGAAATTTGGAAGTTTATATGGATCAACATCTGACGATGACACATTATGTGACAGCTGTGTGTGCTGCTTGTAATTATCATCTATACAAACTATCATCAATACGTCACTATCTCATAACAGAAGCCACCAAAAGTACTATAAACGCATTTATGACGTCTCGCCTAGATTACAGTCTCAAGTCTACTTGAGACTTGAGACTGTAATTCGATCTTGGTTAATCTTCCGGCATCACAGATACTTCGACTGCAACGATTACAGAGCAATGCTGCTAGACTAATTACGCGCACCAGTAGGCACGACCACATAACACCAGTCTTAAGGGGCTTACATTGGCTGCCGGTAGCAAGTCGAATACATTTCAAGGTGCTAGTGTTGGCGTACTGGTGTGTCAATGGTTTGGCGCCGACTTACTTGGCCGAACCTTTACAAATCCGAACTCCTGATGGGCGTCTACGCAAGGACTATGCGCCAACACTGCACCAATGCATCACTAAGAAGAGCATTGGTGAATCTGCATTTGGAACAACAGCGCCTCGACTTAGGAATTCATTGCCCGCAGACATTCATAATTCCAAGACGCTAAAACTTTTTAGCAAGTCTTTAAAGACTCACCTTTTTATTGGTCACTTCAAATATATGTAAATGAAGATAATATTATGTGATGGACACTATGGATGGACTATTTGTGATGTGCATTAATTATGGATTAGGATTCTCGCCAGATTTTAAGGTTTTTAAAATTGTTTTATTTATTTATTTCTAAAGTAATTTTATTTATTTATTCGGCGTTTACACATGTGTGTTTATAGTTAAATAGTATTTTATACCATGTACAGCGCATTGATCCATATAGTGGGAAGTAGTGCTTTTAAAAATGCTGTATTATTATTATTATCTGCTGGATTTGTGTTCCGTTTTGTTTGATCATTTTTAACAAATCTGGCAGCAGAGTGTTGTACTCTTTCAAGGCTTTTAATTTGTGAAGTGGTGTGAGGATTCCATATGGGTGACGAGTACTCGAGTTTTGGCCGGATTAGCATGTTGTAGGCTGTTTGTTTAACTTCAGGTTTACATGGGCCAAGAGTTCGTTTAATCATGCCTAAAACTTTCGAAGATTTTTAAGTTATGTCAGTGACATGATTTGTCCAGGTTAATTTGGAATCCAATTTTACTCCGAGATATGAGTGGCCGGATACAGTGGATAATAGCTTGCCAAAAAGCGAGTACGTGTGTGGACTGGGTTTAGTTTTGTTTGTTACCGGAAGGTGGACACATTTAGATACCTTAAATTCCATTTGTCAATTGTCTTACTATTTTTGGAGTTGATTCAGGTCAGTTTGGAGAATTTCGTGGTCGGTTTTGGAAGACATTTGACGATATATAATACTATCATCTGCATAAAGGCTTATGAAAGAGTTGCTGTTCCCATCTATGTCATTTATGTAAAATAAGAAGAGGACAGGTCCTAGAACTGAACTCTGTTTGACACCAGATGTGACATCTGTTATATCCGACAGGGATCCGTTAACTGTGACTCTCTGTTTGCGGTTGGATAGAAAAGATTTGGTCCAATTTTTAGTATTTCCAGTGATTCCGTAGGAGGTCAATTTTTATAGAAGACGTAGATGAGGCACTTTGTTTAAGGCTTTGGCAAAGTCAAGCAGAACCATCAAGTCCTGGACTGTCTCAATGAGTTGAGATTCACAAGATAGTCCCGACTGGAATCCGTGTTGGAAGTGGAGAATGATGTTATGCTTGTGCAGGTGTTTCCACATGTTGCTTAGGATGCTATGCTCCATTATTTTACAGAGGATGCAGGTTAGTGATATGCGTCTGTAGTGAGCAGGGTCAGATTTGTGGCTCTTCTTGTGTATGGGAATTACTCATGCTTGTAGCCTGTCTTTAGGAAGTTTGTGTTTCTAAGTGGTGTATGATTGTCTTTAATGACTCTGGCTGGGAGTTTACCCGTGTTGTATGATTGTTAGAACTCTAGCTGGGAGTTCATCTGGGAATGTAGCTTTGTTCTGGTTTAGATTTTCCAGCTGCCTTATTACGCCATCTATGCCAATTTCGAGAAGGAGGATGTAGGGGTAAGTAGAGGGGGCTATTTGGGGGATGGGGTAAATATAGAGCTACTCTCGTGTACAGTTACTTCAATGTGTTACACACATACTCTCGTGTACAGTTACTTCAATGTGTTAAACGCATACTCTCATGCACATTTATTTCAATGTGTTACATGCTTACTCTCGTGTACAATTACTTCAATGTGTTACACACATACTCTCGTGTACAGTTACTTCAATGTGTTAAACGCATACTATCGTGTACATTTATTTCAATGTGTTACACGTATACTGTCGTGTACAGTTACTTCAATTTGTTACACGCATACTCTTGTCGTGCACACTTACTTCAATGTGTTAAACGCATACTCTCGTGTACATTTATTTCAATGTGTTACACGCATACTCTCGTGTACAGTTACTTCGATGTGTTACACGCATACTGTCGTGTACAGTTACTTCAATGTGTTTCACGCGTACACTCGGTACAGTTACTTCAATGTGTTACATGCATACTCTCGGTACAGTTACTTCAACGTGTTACACGCGTACAGTCGGTACAGCTATTTCGTTGTCTTACACGCGTACACTCGTGTACAGTTAGTTATATGTGCTACATGCGTACTCTAGTGCACAGCTACTTCAATGTTTTACATGGGTACTCTTGTGTACTGTTATTTCAATGTGTTACACGCATACTCTCATGTACTTTCACTTCATTATGTTACACATGTACTCTCGTGTTCAGTTACTTCAATGTGTTACCATGTACTCTCGTATACAATTTCAGCTCCCACGGTTCCACACAAAAGAACACAATACTAGGATCAGTATATAGATCACCAGACCTAAGTACAAGGTACGCATTTATTCAGAATCTTGATAGAATACGCAAACAACTCCAGAATGAAAACATAAACATTGTTATCTGTGGAGATACAAACATCATTATATGTGGTGACACAAACATCATTATCTGTAGTGATACAAACGTCATTATTGTTTGTGACACAAACACCGTTTTCTGTGGTGAAACAAAAATCATTATCTGTGATTACATAAACAACATTATCGGTGGTGATACAAACATCATAATCTGTGGTGACACAAATATCATCATCTGTGGTGACACAAACATCATTATATGTGATTACACAAACATCATTATCTGTGGTGAGACAAATATCATTATATGTGGTGACAAAAACATCATTATCTGTTGTGATACAAACATCATTATCTGTAGAGAATGACCCAGGAGAAGACGGAAGTGATGTGGTTTGGACATCAGAGAGAAAACGTGAACATTAGTTTGGATGGTAAGGAGATCAACAAAGTGGGTGGCTTTGTGTATCTTGGAGGAATGGCTAATGAGGATGGGCATTCAGAGGTAGAAGTGCGATGTAGGATACAACAGGGAGCGAATGCTTCGGGAAAGGTAGTGGGAGTCATTTTGGAAAAAACATTTTGAAAAAGCTGAAAAGGGAAGTCCTGAGAGCTTTTGTTACACCAGTATGCCTGTATCTGTATCTGTAGGCAGTGGCTTTGACAGAACAACAGCAGCTGCAAGTTTAGTTCTGGGTAAGTCAAATAACAAGAACAAAAAGGGTTGACGAAAGAAGGATGAACAACCTGAGGAAAGATGGGACGCAACAGGAAGATTGGTGAGAAGCAAGGTGATATGGGCAGGCCACATGGTAAGGATGGATGCAGACAAACTAGCAAAGAGAGTGGAAGATAGAGATGAAAAAACATCAAGAATGCAAGAAAAGTGGAAGCGAACAGCTAAGATGGAAGGACTGCGTGAGGTGGGATACGAGAAGATCGGGGGAGGCCATTAGACAAGTATGGAAAGAAACAACAGAAAGAGTGGCTCGACAATATTTTACCTGGCCTTAACCCATGTACAGCAGGGAACAAAGAGGAAAAGCACCGTTAGTTTGGTAAACAAAAAGTTATGTTTAATAAATACAAGAATATGATCAACATTTTCATAAACAGTGCATAAATTGCTTACGAGAAAAACATATTAATTCAAAATTTACTAAATTGTAGCACCCCTCTACAGACATGGTGTTGTGTGACCATGATGCAATGTTTAGAAATATGGTGCCTATGAAAGTAACATGATTCTCTCCAGAGCCTTTTTCTCATGACAAACCTATCTCACTGACTGACCTATCTCACGTGTGACGAGGCTGCCATCATTGCTGACCATGACGCTCCACAACTGGATAATGGACTGGAAGGTGGCGGGCTCCATCCTGTTACAGTTCTCCTGGCCAGTGTTGAGCACATTGGCATTGAAGACCACCTGATCTATCAAATCCTTCAGACACGGACTAGTCGACGAAAAAGTCCTTCATCCTGTCTGACACAAACACACAAGTTACATAGATCTGAAGGTCTGCGTCAATCAAACAGTTCGCACACCCACACTTTGGTATTCTGTTGAGGAACATTACAAAACCAATATCTCATATGTATCTCTGTTTGAGTAATATGCATTTTACCAAATGGTTGTACTCATATAAATGACGTACTCTTCTTAACTACAGTATGCTCATAACAAATAAATATCCTTTGACAAGGTACAAGTAAAGAATAAATAACAACATTTAACAAATCAAGCTGGTTACCAGAACAAAAGCCATTACCACTCAGCGCTAATACTGATTTATTAGAACAACTGTAAAAGTTAGTTTATCAATCTAATGTGACATTCTCCCCTCCCCCATAATTCATCGTTACAGTTTTTGCTATGTATGTTCCACTCATAATCCAAAGAATTTGCAAGAGGACCATGAATGGCCTGCTTGCTAGGCAGTTATGTCAATTTATGACACCAACCTGTAACAACACACAAAGTGGGGATAGGAAAGAGCGATCCGACTGAAGTGACCCTTGATGTTGTTCACTCTTGGTCCACCAAAATTGTTCCTGGCTGCCGCAGAACCTGTAGAAAGACCTCAAGTAAAGGTATGTTTATGTTTACACAGCACTGTATCTAGCCGGATGCGTTGTGATGCACACATCATACATAACTGTATAAACCACAGACAACAGTCATTGCCACTGTTGTTATTGTAATTTAGGCATTGCCACTGTCACACATGTCAATACCACTGCTGCTGTTTACAAACGCAATACGCTACCACCCGAACCCAATCCAACAATACCAACACAACACAAGGGAATCATTTGTCTGCATTGTTTCATAGGTTTCAATGAACAGGTAATCTCTGAAGCCATCAACTTACAGACGAGTTGGTCTTTTCGTGTTGCATAAACAACAGCTCAGTCATTGACCAGTTGACCTACAGAGCACTTTTTAAAGAGCACTTTGTGAAAGTGGATTCATAGGTCAGACAACGATTTCAGGGAGGGAGGGAGGGAGGGAGGAAAGGAGAGAGGGAAGGATGGAGGAAGGAAGGGAGAGAGGGCGGGAGGGAGGGAGGGAGGAAAGGGAGAGGGAAATGGACAGGGAGAGACTACGACACTGTGGTTCAGTAATTCCAACACGCCGCTAACTGTGCCTATCACCAGGGCGGCTTCGCGATAATCTCGCGCTAAGTTTGCAGACAACTGTTGAAACACGCCGAGGACGAGTGGGGATTGCGTCTCTACGTCGGCGATCGCGACGACGTTGGCGCCTCGAAAATAGGAGGCTTCGACAACGGCGACGAGGTGGTCGTACATATTTGTCTTGCTCGAAGTCATCCAATCTTCATCCATTGTCCCACGTCTACAGCAACTGCTCTTACAAGACTCTGCCTCCATCTAGGTCATGTGAAGCACTGATGCACGACTCCGACGTCTCTTTGATGCGATACCAATGCTGGTTTCGTTCCCGGACACACGTTAGATGATGTAAACAGTATATAAAAAAACAATCAATCATCTTTGATATAGCATTGAACGCTCCCCAACTCGGACACAGCGTGCGACACAAGTGTTGACTTCGTACTAGGATACACGTGTGTAACAAACAGTGATATGCAGACAGGCTCCCCGCCGACGTTTAATAATATCCAAATGACGAGATCTGAGCTGGTACGCTCATTGAGCTATACAGGCCTATGTTGCAACATTTGTTTTTGCGCGGTTTATTATTTACTCTTCGTACTAATATTAGCAGTAAGATGCACGCATGAGGAAGCTACAGTGTGGTGTGAAACATTGCCATATTAAATATTGCAAAACAAGTGTATTTGTCTGCATTAACAAACACACGCTCTGTCTCCCTCCCGCGATGCCTCCTTTCCATCGCTCGCTTCTTCTCTGCCCCCCCGCGCGTCTCCTTCTCTCCCATCGAATGGGGCGTGGTAGCGTTCCGGATAGAGCGTCAGGCTCTCAGTCGCGAAAACCCTAGTTGATGCCGTTTCGAAGCTTTGGCAATTTGTTTCACCAAGCGTTACCACAACTCATTCATTTGTATCAATAAATACTTGGCTATATGGGCAGTGCATGTATGAAAGTACGGTCTTCGTGCAGTAATTGCAGAATGGCTGAGTGCTTCCCAGAGAAGTCGAGATGGAGTTGGAATGGACAGGTGTGCTAGGGGTGAAGTGTAAAACACTTTGAACAGAACAAATGACTGGATACAACCAACATACGTTTCCTGCCTATCTGCCTGCCACCCTCCCTGTCTGCTTCCATCCCCGCCTACATCCCTTATGCATGCGTGTGTGCGAGTAAATCATATGTAAGGAGCGGTCCTATTCTGTCCACATTGAAATCACACGTACATTTACTGCAGAACACTGAATGCACACAAACTGATGTGTACTGTTGGTTTTTGTGTGTAAATGTTTTGAGTAAATTGCTTTAAACAGAATGATGACATAAAAATATGATAATGACATAAAAATATGCATGTGTCGATACAATTAGGATACCAGAATAATTGCTTCCCAGATAAGTTGCGGTGGATTTCTGCCATGGGTTGAAATGTAAAACACTTTGAATAATCCCAAGGAATGGATACCACGAAAGCAATGTTCCTGTCTATCTGCCTGCCTTCCCGCCTTCCACCTGTCAGCTTCCATCCCCGCCTCCCTCCCTCCCTCCCCTCCCTCCCTCCCTCCCTCCCTCCCTCCCTCCCTCCCTCCCTCCCTCCCCCATGCATGCGTGTGTGCGTGCTTATGAGACCAGTATAAGGGGATGTCCTTTTCTGCCCACATTGAAGTCACATTTACAGCAGAACATGGAACACATGCGAAGTTGGTGCTTCTGCTAATGAAGCTACAAATGGCATACTGTATAGGGCCTACCACGACTGAAGAACGACCAATTGAAGAAATATGGAGGAGTGTGACAGCATTTCGGTTGCTATATCCGTGTTGACTTGCATGATATCTTTTTCAACATATGTTGTATGTCCATAGCATACACTGCGTGCTTCCTGTGGCGTTGTCTGTAAAAGCTGATATCAGCTAAATAGGTAGAAGTGCATAGCGTTGACAGCCAGTCGGACGAAATGGGTGAACAAAGAAATGCTTCGAGACAGCTACTATGAAAACAAAAGGTGCATTATAAACAACGAATTTGTGACTTAACAAAATGCGGATGGTTTATGTATAAACGTCATTTGGTTTTGTAGATAAATAATAGCTATACTACAGAGTACACATATTTGATATGGTTTTAATTTTGATACATATTTCGAGGATGGCTCTACGAACCTTTCTGCTGGCATTCTACATACGGTTGTACATTTCAAATGGAGTTGTGATTAGGGACATATTAATTGTTAATGACAACTATCTTTTTGTGCTTCTGATGGAACTCATGACTGTATAATAGCTGCATGAAAATGTAGCTGGTCTGTTGCTGGCAGGGAGACGAGACACTTGTTAAGCGTTTTGACCGACTGTCGGCTAACGTAACTGTTATGTGCATTTGTTCCACAAAGTAACGGCGGTGGGAACTGCTAAATGCATAGATAATAAACATACATACTAGTTAACACAACTGTTCGATGATACTATTGGCAATATAATAAACCGTTTCCACTTGGCGTCTGTTGTATTCCTAAGGCACGGTTATGTAGGTTTACTGATAACAGATACACGGCCGACGTTGTAGTAGACGCCATCTTAGAGTGATCACTTCCGACGCACCGACCGATAGGAGGTGCAACCAAATAGCAGATAATGCTAAGTGTCACTCACGTCATTGGTCTCATATTTTTTAAACAAAAGAACATCGATCATTATATATTCAAATAGAGGTTATTATTCTCGATTCGTTTTATTGTCATCCTACCAAACGTCTGTCAATCCTTAATCAATTACATGTAAATTATTATGTCGATGTCCTTAAACGGCCAATAAATGAATGGGAAAAATGTTCTATAGTTTCTCTTAATGCAGGACATGTGCATATGTTAAAAAACAAAATATACAAATATCTTGTTACACATAGATGTAAGAAAACAGAGGCTATAATAATTGTCAAGTAAAGATGGAGTTAGCACATAAAACATACCCTCCAATTTATAAATTGGTGAAATGTAATAAAAGTGTTATATGCACGTATTTCCACAGTGACTGGGAGTGGTAGTGTTTGAATGTTTAGTGCCATTGTAAACTTAAAACAAATGCCTCTTTCCTTTGTATACAGATGATACAATTCAGAAAATAGTAATAACTTATCGTACTCAATATAACCAGGATGCATGTAATTCCAAAAACAATGCCCCGAACGTGGCGGTGCGCAGAAGAGTTGCAAGGAATATGTGGGGATACTTGAGTCGAGTTTGGTTTTAACTAGAAGGATTATGTGAGGGTTTGTTGAGTTTATTGTAGCCTTCAGTTGGGATACTTTGTTGGTGCTCTTGATGCTGTTTCAGTTTATCAGCATGGCCTTGTTAAGTTTACTTTTTACCTTTGCCCGGTCAGCAGTAGACATATTAGCTGGATTTGGTGCAAATGTAGGGTTCATATCATCAGAGATATTTGTATAGTCACTGCTGTCTGGAAGTGACTCAAGAACTGTGTAGTGATTTGAAGTATTAATGTTGCTGGTGAATAGACACTCAGAATAGCTTGGCAAGAACAAAACCAAAGCACACTACTCTCGAGGGCCTAATAAACGTATAGGGTGGCAAATTCGGCAAATTTAATAATAATATAAACTGCCGAATAACAGTATGGGGAGGGGCAAATTGTTCAAAACAAATAATAGTACAGTGCGAAAAAGTCACTAGTATATTTGTCTTTTTAGCGCCGAAGCAGTTTTTTACTCAACGCAAAGCCAAGACGTCCCTAGAAAACTACGTGGATCACCTGTATTTTGGGTTTTTTTCTGGCGAATATGCATACACTTTGTGCGTATTCGTGTCAACGCAGATATAGTAACCGCATTTTATATCTATGAAAAACCGGGGAATTTTCCGTTTTTAAATGGACACTAAAGTTTTATTGATTTGAATATGCAAGCCTGTTTCATGGGATGCCGCAGCTAGCTGGTTACGACCAGTTTGAGGGTCTCAATCACTGTTGTGTGTCGATGTCAGTTAGCTGTCATAGCTGATGTTCCATCATGTCTTGGTATCAATTTGTTCACATGAATTTCAGCAGGTGACGCCATGTGTGGTGGTCTAAGTCTGTCTGATTGTGATCGCAGGGTTGCCAGTAATCAGGTAGTAGACGCTCCATGAAATGCAGAATGATGCAGTGTTAGAATGTCGTGTGTGCATGTACAGTTCTTGTGTGTCTACACTCTGCTGGCATAACTGTGGTCAGCAGATTTCCATGACCTTAACGAGCATGGGTGATCAGTGCGATCTGCAGGTGACTGTCGCTGTCGTCGCCTTCGTTTTATGACTGGCCTAGTAGCTGTAACTGTGGTTGTCATTGCTGATGTCGAGGTAGATGCCCTAGCCATAGTTGCTCGGCTTGCAGGTTTGGGGTCAAGCCAACCCTTTCTGTATATATCTACTTGACGGCGGTTCCTTTTTGTTTCAAAATAGTCTCTCATTCTGTTTAGCTTTGTACGTCGTCTGTGCAGCCGCACTGAGGGCTGTCTGGAATATGCTCTTTGGTAGACCACGTCATGCTGAATGCGTTTCACTGCCCGAGCAACCCTGCCACCCTTTGTTATAGAACACTATACACTTTCCAGTTTTCATAGCATTGAGATTCCAACTCTATAATTGATGTGATCAATTACGGAACACACTTATCCCTGTGTATTTCTGCTGAAGTTCACATTCTTTGGAAGGGATGCAGAGAATGATCTGTTGATCGATTCATTCTTGGCCGTGGTTAATCGATGTCATGTCATCTGAAGTGCTGCATTTCCGAGACGCATTTTTATTAACCCTTGAAGTGTTAACCTATCGGCACCTATTATGTTTAACCGTGTCACACCACTTGCCTTCAAGTGCTGTGATTTATGCCACCAATTGTTTTGCAGTCCGCCTTGGCGTACCACTGCATGTCGGCGGCAGTTTTTGCAAAAACCTGCGTAGCAGTCTATGGTAGTTTGAATGATGTCACTGGAATACAGTGTATGCACATTTGTGTAGATCTTCTGGCATCTGGTCTTCACATCTTCAGCAAACATTCTTTTCTTTTCTGCTCTGATGATGGCTGTTTCACCCGGAAACATTCTGGGGGAGAATGAAGCTTTCATGATATGTCTAAATTGTGTCTGACCAAGATGTGTTGTGTCAGCCTGTCTATCTGTGGGGACTGCCGGCATAGCATCCTGTACCCCACGAGAAGCTGATGCATCTCCATCAGTAGCCACATATCTGATTGCGACATTGTCTTGTGCGAAACTGTGGCCTATCTGTTTGCCAATGTCATACTCCTAGATTGGATCCACTGCTTGTAGAGCTGCCGAGCATCGCTCATGACTAAGGCATGTGACATTGTGACCTTGATTGCGAAGCATGGATCCTACTTTACAAGGCTTGTTCCCTAGATGAAAACCGACAATCTGGTGTTGATCTGTCTGACATTTTCCAGCATAAACCGACTTGTTTTTCATAATGTAATTCAAAGTGTAGAGATGTGCATGTCGTGTTTTTTGCATGCTCTGTGAAACACTCATTCCACATTGCCACATTTTTTTCAGAAATCTCTCATCAATAAATAAATTATTCTCCATTTTTTATGAGTACATGTTGTGTATTCCATCTCTCAAGATTAAATTATGTGTACCCAATATCTCATCAGTAAATGCAGTGGACTCCATATCTCATCAGTAAATGCTGTACACCCCCAACTCTCATGAATATATGTGTCGTGTACTCCTTCACTCATGAATAAATGTTGTGTAATTCATCTAGCTAAAATAAATGCTGTAGACTCCATCTCTCATGTGTAATTATCTTGTACGTCATCTCTCTTGAGAATATATTGTGGACTCCATCTCTCATGAGTAAATGCTGTGTACGGGCTACAGAAAAAAGGAGGAGAGCATATATCATGTGAAAATGATGTGGACTCCTTTTTCAAGAGTAAATAATGTTTACTCCATATGTTCTCAATAAAAGCTGTGGAACCCATCTCTTGAGAATAAACGATTTGGACTGCAAAAGTCATGACAAAATGCTGTTGACGCCATCTCTCATGGATATATGCAGTGGACTCCATCTCTCACGGGTAAATGTTGTGGCCTGCAACTTTCGTGAATATATGCTATGTACCCCACCTCTCTTGTGAAAATGTTGCTATCTCTATCTGTAATGGGTAAATGTTGTGGGTTCCATCTCTCATAAAGAATTCTCGCGTACTCCATCTCTCAAAAGTATGTGCTACGTAATCCATGTCTTATGAATATATACTGTGTATTCCATCTCATAAGAGAAAATGCTGTGTGTTCCATATCTTGGGAGTCAATGCTGTGGACTCCATATCTCGTAAATGCTGTGGACTCATTCTCCCCTTTGTAAGTGTTGTGGATTATTGGTGAAGATGAAGGGAAATAAAAATCGACGTTTACTCCATACGTTGTGAGTAAACGTTGTTGACTCGACCTCTCATGAGTAACTGCTTTGGATTCCATCTCTTGAGATGGAATATTGTGGACGCCATATGTCGGGAACAAATGCTTTGGACTCCAACTATTGTGGGTAAATATGATGTACTCCATCTCTCAAGATTAAATGCTGTGGACGCATTCTATCAAATGACCGGTATCGTTGCCAGCCTCACTTCGGACTGCAGGGAAAGGAAGCAGCGCAATAACTGCATATCTTATGTGTGAATGCTGGAATCCATCTCTCATTAGATAAAGCTATATATATATATGCTGTGGACACGATCCCTGATGAGAAAATGCTATGAATTCCATCTCTGAAGTGTACATGTTGTGGACGCCATCTCCTATCAGTAAATACTGTATCCTCCATCTCTCATGAGTAAATGGTGTGTACTCTACCTCTCAAGAATAAATGCTGTGTACACAATCTCTCATCTCTCGTGAGTAAATGCTCTTTACCCCATCTCTTATGAGTATATGTCGGGTACTCCTTCTTGCATGAGTAAATGCTGCGTAATCTATACACCAAGAATATGTACAGTAGACTCCATTTGTCATGTGTAAATGTCATGTACATCACCCGTCTTGAGAATATATTGTGTGCTACATATCTCAATGCTGTGTACGGGCTACAGGAAAGTGAGGAGAGCAAAAATAGCATCTATCATGTGAAAATGCTGAGGACTCCTACTTTCAAGAGCACATAAAGTGTACTCCATATCTCGTCAATAAAATCTGTGGAACGCATCTCTTGAGAGTTAATGCTTTGGACTTGATCAATCATGCGAAAATGCTGTTGAAGCTATCTCTCATCAATATATGTAGTTAATTCCATCAGTCACGAGGGAAAATCCTGTGGAGTCCATTTCTCATCAATAAATGCCTTTTTCTCAATCTATCATTGGGTAAATGGTGTGTACTTCATCATTTAAGAGTTAATGCTGTGGACTCCATGTCTTATAAGACAATGTGATGTTTTCGATCTGTGAGGAGTAAATACTGTGTACTCGATTTCTCATGAGCATATGTTGTGGACTCCGTCACTCATGAGTAAATACCATGTTCTCAATCTCCCTTTACTAAATGTAGTGTACTTCTCGTCTCACGAGTATATGCTGTGGAATCGATATTTAATGAGTGTATGCTGTGTATTGAATCTCTCAAGAATAAACCTTGTGTACACAAACTCTAATGAGTAAATGTTGTGGACTCCATCTCTCATTCTTTAATTATGTTGGCTACATCTCTCATGAGCATATGCTGTGGACACCATCTCTCATAAGTAAATGCTGTGGACTCCAATTATAATGAGAAAATTTCACTCGATCTTTTATAAGTAAACGCTGTGTAATCCGTCACTGATGTGTATATTTTGTGGACTCCATCTTTCTAAAGAAATTGCTGTGGACCCCATATTTTTCAGTAAGTGTGTACACCATCTCTCATCAGTAAATACAGTTGACTCCATATCTCATCAGTAAATGCTGTACACCCAAAACTCTCCTGAATATATGTTGTGTACTCCTTCACTCATAAATAAATGTTGTGTAATCCATCTAGCAAAAATGAATGCTGTAGACTCCATCTCTCATGTGTAATAATCTTGTACGTCATCTCTCATGAGAATAAGTTGTGGACTCCATCTCTCATGAGTAAATGCTGTGTACGGGCTACAGAAAAAAGGAGGAGAGCAACAACAGCATATATCATGTGAAAATGATGTGGACTCCTTTTTCAAGAGTAAATAATGTTTACTCCATATGTTCTCAATAAAAGCTGCGGAACCCATCTCTTGAGAGTAAACGATTTGGACTCCAAAAGTCATGACAAAATGCTGTTGATGCCATCTCTCATGAATATATGCAGTGGACTCCATCTCTCACGGGTAAATGTCGTGAATAAATGCTATGTACCCCACCTCTCTTATGAATATGTTGCTATCTCTATCTCTAATGGGTAAATGTTGTGGGTTCCATCTCTCATAAAGAATTCTCGCGTACTCCATCTCTCAAAAGTATATGCTACGTAATCCATTTCTCATGAGTTGATACTGTGCATTCTATCTCACAAGAGAAAATGCTGTGTGTTCCATATCTTGGGAGTCAATGCTGTGGACTCCATATCTCTTAAATGTTGTGGACTCATTCTCTCCTTTGTAAGTGTTGTGGATTATTGGTGAAGATGAAGGGAACTAAAAATCGACGTTTACTCCATACGTTGTGAGTAAACGTTGTTGACTCGACCTCTCATGAGTAACTGCTTTGGATTCCATCTCTTGAGATTGAATATTGTGGACGCCATCTGTCGGGAACAAATGCTTTGGACTCCAACTATTGTGGGTAAATATGATGTACTCCATCTCTCAAGATTAAATGCTGTGGACGCATTCTATCATGAGTAAATGTTATTGGCTCCGTATCTCCTTAGTAAATGATGTGGATTAATGAAGAAGAAGAATGGGAAACAAAAAACAATGACCGGTATCGTTGCCAGCCTCACTTCGGACTGCAGGGAAAGAAAGGAGCGCAAAAACTGCATCTGTCATGTGTAAATGCTGTGGACTACATATCTCTTCAGAAAAACTGTGGAATCCATATCTTGAGTGTCTATACTGTGGACTCCATCTATATTAAGTAAATTATGTGGGCTACATTTTTACTAATAAACGTTTTTCAATCCATATCTCAAGAGAGTAAATGCTATGGACTCTATTGCTCCCTACTGTAAATCATATGGACTCCATATGTCATAAATAAATGCCTTGCACTCAATCTGTTAATGGATAAATGCTGTGTACTTCATCATTTAAGGGTAAATATTGAGGACTATTCATGAGAAAATATCTTGTTTTCGATCTCTTTGGGGTAAATACAGTGTACTCAATTTATCATTAGTGAATGTTATGGACTCCGTCTCTCATAAGTAAATATCATGTTCTCAATCTCACATTAATAAATGCTGTGTACTACATCTCTCAAGAGTAAATGCTGTGGAGGCCATCTCTCATGAGTGTAGCCTGTTTATTCCATCTCTCAAGATTAAAAGCTGTGTATACCGTATCTAATGAGTAAATGTTGTGGACTACATCTCTCTTGAGTACATTTTCTGAACTCCATCTCTTATTCGTAAATTATGTTGGCTGCATCTCTCATGAGTATATGCTGTGTACACCATCCGTGATGAGTAAATGCTATTAGAGTAAATGCTGCGGACTCCATGTCTTGTAAGTAAATGTTGTGTACTCCATATCTCACGAGTAACTGCTTTGGACTCCATCTCTTCATATTGAATACTGTGTACTCCATCTCTCAAGAATAAACGATGTTTACTTCTTCTCTCATGAGTACATGACGTATACTCTTTCTCTCAGGAATATGCTGTGTTTAGTATCTCTCAAAATTAAATACTGTGTACCCCATATCAAATGAGTAAACATTGTAAACTCCATCTCTCATTCGTAAATTATGTTCGTTCATATCTCATTAGCACAAGCTGTGGACACCATACCTCATGAGTAAATGCTGTGAAACTCATCTCTCAAGAGTAAAAGCTACGGACGCCTTCTCTTATGAATAAATTCTCTAATCTCAATATCTCATGAGTAAATGCCGTGTACTCCATCTCTCAAGATTAAATATTGTTTACACAATCTCTTAATGTGGAACTGGTGTGGATTCCACTTCTGATGAGTAAATGCAGTGGACTCCATTTCTCATCAGTAAACTCTGTGTTCACCATTTCTCATAAGTAATTGATGTGAAATCCATCTCTAAAGAGTAAACATCATATACTCGATATTTTATCAGTAAATGTTGTGTACTTGGTCTCTCATCAATATATTTTGTGGACTACATGTTTCAAGACAAAATGCTGTGGAATCCATCTCTTGGGAGTCAATGCTATGGACTCCATATCTTTTCAGTAACTGTGGACACCATTCTCTCATGTCGTATACTTTTTATCTCAGGAGTATATGCTGTGTTTACCATCTCTCAAAATTAAATGCTGTGTACCCCATCTCTCATGAGTATATGTCGTGTACTCCTTCTCTCATGAATAAATGCTGTGTAAACCATCAACCAAGAATAAATGCTGTGTACCCCATCTCTCAAAAGTATATGTCGTGTACTCCATCTCTCATGAATAAATGCTGTGTGATCCACCTACCAAGAATAAATGCTGTCGATTGGTAATTGATGTGGACTAATGGTGAAGAAGAAGGGGAATAAAAAATCAAGGAACGGTATCGTTGCCAGCCTCACCCCAGACTGTTGGGAAGGAAGCAGCGCAATAATTGCATATCTCTTGAGTGTCTATGCTGTTGACTACATCCATATTAAGTAAATTATGTGGACTCCATTTCTTATTAGTAAAAGTTGTCCAATCCATTTCTCACGAGCATAAATGCTGTGGAATCCATCGTTCACGAGAGTACATCCTATGGACTCCATATGTCATGAATAAATGCCTTGTACTCAATATGTCAATGGTAAATGCTGTGCACTTCATAAATTAAGGTTAAATGCTGTGGACTCCATCTCGGATATGTAATTGTTATGTACGTCATCTCTCTTGAGAATATATCGTGGACTCCATCTCTCATGAGTAAATGCTGTGTATGGGCTACAAGGAAAAGGAAGAGAGCAACAACAGCATATATCATGGAAAAATGCTGTGGACCCGGGCTACAAGGAAAAGGAGGAGAGCAACAACAGCATATATCATGTGAAAATGCTGTGGGCTTTTTCAAGAGTAAATAATGTGCACTCCACATGTCATCAATAAAAGCTGTGGAACCCATTTCTTGAGAGTAAACGATTTGGACTGCATCAGTCATGATAAATTGCTGTTGAAGCCATCTCTCATTAATATATACAGTGGACTCCATCTCTCAGAGATAAATGCTGTGGCATCCAACTCGCGTGAGTACATGCTATGTACACCACCTGTGTTGTGAAAATGTTGCTATCTCTATTTCTAATGGGTAAATGTTGTGGGTTCCATCACTCATAAAGAATCCTCGCATACTCCATCTCTCAAAAGTAGATGCCAAGAAATCCATGTCTCATGATTATATACACTGTATTACATTTCACATGAAAAAAGGCTGATATTGAGGACTCCACCATTCATGAGAAAATATCTTGTATTCGATCTCTTTGGGGTAAATACAGTGTACTCAATTTCTCATGAGTGTATGTTATGGACTCCGTCTCTCATAAATAAATATCATGTTCTCAATCTCACATTAATAAATGCTGTGTACTACATTTCTCCAGAGTAAATGCTGTGGAGGCCATCTCTCATGAGTATAGCCTGTTTATTCCATCTTTCAAGATTAAATGCTGTGTATACCGTATCTAATGAGTAAATGTTTTGGACTACATCTCTCTAGAGTAAATGTTCGGAACTCCATCTCTCATTCGTAAATTATGTTGGCTGCAACTCGCATGAGTAATTATGATGTGTACACCATCCGTGATCAGTAAAAGCTATTAGAGTAAATGCTGCGGACTCCATCTCTTGTAAGTAAATGTTGTGTACTCCATATCTCACGAGTAACTGCTTTGAACTCCATCTCTTCACATTGAATACTGTGTACTTCATATCTCAAGAGTAAACGATGTTTACTTCTTCTCTCATGAGTACATGACGTATACTCTTTCTCTCAGGAATATGCTGTGTTTAGTATCTCTCAAAATTAAATACTGTGTACCCCATATCAAATGAGTAAACATTGTAAACTCCATCTCTCATTCGTAAATTATGTTCGTTCATATCTCATTAGCACAAGCTGTGGACACCATACCTCATGAGTAAATGCTGTGAAACTCATCTCTCAAGAGTAAAAGCTACGGACGCCTTCTCTTATGAATAAATTCTCTAATCTCAATATCTCATGAGTAAATGCCGTGTACTCCATCTCTCAAGATTAAATATTGTCTACACAATCTCTTAATGTGGAACTGGTGTGGATTCCACTTCTGATGAGTAAATGCAGTGGACTCCATTTCTCATCAGTAAACTCTGTGTTCACCATTTCTCATAAGTAATTGATGTGAAATCCATCTCTAAAGAGTAAACATCATATACTCGATATTTTATCAGTAAATGTTGTGTACTCGGTCTCTCATCAATATATTTTGTGGACTACATGTTTCAAGACAAAATGCTGTGGAATCCATCTCTTGGGAGTCAATGCTATGGACTCCATATCTTTTCAGTAACTGTGGACACCATCTCTTGAGAGTAAATGCTTTGGACTGCATCAGTCTTTTGAAAATGCAGTAGACACCATCTATTGGAAATCAATGCTATGGACTCCATATCTTTTCAGTAAGTGTGGGCTCCTTGTCTGATGAGCAAATGCTGTGTTTATCATCTCTCATGTGTAACTTCTGTAGACTCAATCTGTTGTGAGTAAATACTGGCCATTCCATCTCTTATGAATAAATCCTGTGGATACCACGTGTCAATTGTATATGCAGTGGATTGCATCATTTCAGAGTAAATGCTGAGTACCACATTTTTCAGTAATTGCAGTGGACTCCATCTCTCGTGAGTAAATATCTTGTGCTCAATATATAGTGAGTAAAAATCATGTTCTCCATCTCTTATTACTAATTGATGTGTACTCCATTTCTCATTAGTAAATACCGTGTTCTCCATTTCTCATGAGTAAATTGTGTGGACTTCATCTCTTATCAGTTTATATATTGAACTCCATCTTTCATTGGTAAATGCAGTTTACTCCATCTGTCATGAGTATATGTTGTGGACTCCGTCTTTCTAGAGTAAATGCTGCGGACTCCATCTCTTGTGAGTAAATGTTGTGGACTCCTTATATCAAGAGTAACTGCTTTGGCCTGCATCTCTTGACATTAAATACTGTGTACTCCATATCTCAAGAGTAAACCTTGTTTGCTCCTTCTCTCATAAGAACATGTGGTGTATTCCTTCTCTCATGAGTAAATGCTGTGTAATCCGTATGCTTTGGGTTTAACCTCTTTTGAGTAAATACTTTGGAGGCCACCTCTCATAAGTAAATGTTGTGGACCCCATCCCCCATTAGTCAATGTGGAGTTCATCTCTTATGAGAAAAAACGTGTACTCCATGTATGTTCAGGAAATGTTGTGTTCTCCCTCTATCATGAGTAGGTTCTGTGGAATCCATGTGAACATATTGTCAACTCCAAATCTATTGACAGAATATTACCTACTCCGTCTCACACGAGTTAATGCAGTGGACTCTATATATCATAAATAAAAGCCTTCTACTCCATACCTGATGAGTAAATGCCGTGTCCCCCACCTCACGTGAGTATATTCTGTGTGCCCTAATTTTCAGGAGTACATTCTGTGGAATCCATCTCTCATGAGTATATGCTGTGTTTTCCACCTCTCAAAATTAAATGCTGTGTACCCCGTATCAAATGAGTAAAGGCTGTGGACGCCATCTCTTATGAGTAAATACTGTAATCTCCATCTCTCATGAGTAAATGCTGTGTATTCCATCTCCTAAGATTAAATAATGTGTACACAATATCTCATGTGTAACTGGTGTGGACTCCATGTCTGATGAGTAAATGCAGTAGACTCCATTTATCATCAGTAAATTATGTGTACTCCATCTCTCATAAGTAATTAATGTGAAACCCATTTCTAAAGAGTAAATATCGTATACTCGATCTTTTATGAGTAAATGTTGTGTACTCGGTCTCTCATAAGTGTATTTTGTGGAATCCATCTTTCAAAAGAAACTGGAAGTCAATGCTATGGATTCCACATCTTTTCAGTAAGTGTGAACACCATCTCTTGAGATTCAACGCTTTGGACTACATCAGTCGTTTGAAAATGCAGTAGACTCCATCTCTTGGAAATGAATGCTATGGGCTCCATATCTTGTCAATAACTATGTACTCTATATCTGATGAGTAATTGCTCTGTTTACAATCTCTCATGCGTAAACGCTGTTTTCTCCATCTGTTGTGAGTAAATACTGGCCATTCCATCTCTTATGAATAAATCCTGTGGATACCACGTGTCATCAGTAAACACAGTAAATTGCATCTCTTCAGAGTAAATGCTGAGTACCCATTTTTCAATAATTGCAGTGGACTCCATCTCTATTGAGTAAATGTCGCGTGCTCAATATGTAATGAGTAAATATCATGTTATCCATCTCTCATTATTAAATGCTGAGTACTCCATTTCTCATTAGTAAATACCGTGTTCTCCATTTCTCATTAATAAATTGTGTAGACTCCATCTCTTATGGGTATATATCTTGAACTCCATATCTCATTGGTAAATGCAGTTTACTCCAACTGTCTTGAATATCCATCTGTCTAGTATAAATGCTTTGGACTCCTTCACTTGACATTGAATACTGTCTACTCCATCTCTCAAGAGTAAACGTTCTTTATTCGTTCTCTCATAAGTACATGTCGTATTCCTTCTCTCACGAGTTAATGCTGTATACTCCGTATGCTGTGGGTTTCACCTCTTTTGAGTAAATGTTGTGGAGGTTACCTCTCATAAGTAAATGTTGTGGACCCCATCCCCCAATAGTCAATGTGGACTTCATCTCTTATGAAAAAAAAACGTGTACTCCATGTATGGTCAGGAAATGTTGTGTTCTCCCTCTATCATGAGTAAGTTCTGTGTAATCCATGTGAACATATTGTCAACTCCAAATCTCGTGACAAAATATTACCTACTCCGTCTCACACGAGTTAATGCAGTGGACTCTATATATCATAAATAAATGCCTTCTACTCCATACCTGATGAGTAAATGCAGTGTCCCCCACCTCACGTGCGTATATTCTGTGTGCCCTAATTTTCAAGAGTACATTCTGTGGAATCCATCTCTCATGAGTATATGCTGTGTTTTCCACCTCTCAAAATTAAATGCTGTGTACCCCGTATCAAATGAGTAAAGGCTGTGGACGCCATCTCTTATGAGTAAATACTGTAATCTCCATCTCTCATGAGTAAATGCTGTGTATTCCATCTCCTAAGATTAAATAATGTGTACACAATATCTCATGTGTAACTGGTGTGGACTCCATTTCTGATGAGTAAATGCAGTAGACTCCATTTATCATCAGTAAATTATGTGTATTCCATCTCTCATAAGTAATTAATGTGAAACCCATTTCTAAAGAGTAAATATCGTATACTCGATCTTTTATGAGTAAATGTTGTGTACTCGGTCTCTCATGAGTATATTTTGTGGAATCCATCTTTCAAAAGAAATTGGAAGTCAATGCTATGGATTCCACATCTTTTCAGTAAGTGTGAACACCATCTCTTGAGATTCAACGCTTTGGACTACATCAGTCGTTTGAAAATGCAGTAGACTCCATCTCTTGGAAATCAATGCTATGGGCTCCATATCTTGTCAATAACTATGTACTCTATCTCTGATGAGTAATTGCTCTGTTTACAATCTCTCATGCGTAAAAGCTGTTGTCGTCATCTGTTGTGAGTAAATACTGGCCATTCCATCTCTTATGAATAAATCCTGTGGATACCACGTGTCATCAGTAAACACAGTAGATTGCATCTCTTCATCTCTCATGAGAAAACACCGCGTACTCCATGTATCATGAGTAAATGTTGTGTACTCCATCTATCATGAGTACATTCTGAGTAATCCATGTGAAAATATTGTCAACTCCAAATCTCGTGACAAAATAATACCTATTTTGTATCTCATGAGTAAATGCAGTGGACTCCATATATCATAAATAAATGTCTTCTACTCCATATATCACGAGTAAGTACCGTGTCCTCCATCTCCCATTAATAAATTATGTGTGACCAATCTCTCAAGAGAACATTCTGTGGAATTCATCTGTTGGAAGTCAATGCTATGGACTCTATATCTTTTCGGTAAGTGTGGACACTTACTGAACTCTCGAGCTAATGCTTTGGACTTAATTAGTCGTTAGAAAATGCTTTATACTCCATCTCTTGGAAATCAATGGTATGGACTCCATATCTTGTCAGTAAGTGTGGACTCCATCTCCCATGAGTAAATGCTGTGAATACCATCTCTCATGAGTAAATGCTGTGGACTCCATCTCTAATGAGTAAATGTCATGTACTCGATCTTTTACCAGTAAATGTTGTGTACTCGGTCTGTCATGAGTATGTTTTTTGAACTCCATCTCCCAAGAGAAATTGCTGTAGACTACTTATCTTGGAAGTCAATTCTGTCTACTCCATCTCTCATGAGTAAATGCTGTGTACTCCATCTCTCATGAGTAAATGCTGTGGATTCCATCTCCGATGAGTAAATGTCATGTATTCTATCTTTTATAAGTAAATGCTGTGTACTCTGTCTCTCACGAGTATATTTTGTGGACTCTATCTCTAGGAAGTCTCTGGACTCCATATCTTGTCAGAAAGATAACGGCTGAGTAATCCATATATTGTGTGTACATGCTGTGGGTTCCACATGTTATTGGTAAATGCAGTGGACTCCATCTCTCAAAAATAAATGCCGTGTATTCCGTCTCTCATCAGTAAATACCGTGTATCACATATATCATGTGTAAATGCTGTGTACTCCATCTCTCAATATTAAATGCTGTGCGCACCACATCTAATCAATAAATGGTGTGCATTCCATCTCTGATATGAAAATATTGTGAACTCCAAATCTCGTGACAAAATACTATGTACTCCATCTCTCATGAGTAAATGCTGTGGATTCCATATCTCATCAGTAAATGCATTGTACTCCATATATCATAAGTTGATAATATGGACCCCATATCTTGGGATTCAATGCTGTTGACTCGATATATCATGAGTAAATGGTGGTTCCATCTCTATTAAATAAAAGCTGTGGACTCCAGAGTATATACTGAGTATATGAAGAGTATATGCTGTGGACTCCATCTCTCATGAGTAAATGTTATGACATCGATATCTCTATATTTAATGCTGTGGGATGGTGATGAAGAAGAAGGAAACAAAATCAGCGGCCGGTATCTTTGCCAGCCTTACCCTGGAATATATGGAAAAGGAGGAGAACAATAATTGCATCTTTCATGTGCAAACGCTGTGAACTCCATATATTGTGAGCAAATGCTGTTAGTTCCATGTCTTATGAATAAATTCTGTGTGACTCCAACTCTTATGAGCATATGCTTTTGAATCCATGTCTTCAGAGTCAATGCTGTGGTCTCCACATCTCATAAATAAGTAAAGTGTACTCCATCTCTAGTCAGTAAAACTGTGGACACCATTTCTTGAGATTCAATGTTTTTGGAAGCATAATTCGTGAGAAAATGCTGTGCACTCTATCACTCACTAGAAAATAATGTGTATTCCATCTCTAGTCTGTACAAGCTGTGGACCCCATCTCTACGCAGTAAAAGGTATGGACCCCATCTCTTGAGAGTCAATTCTTTGGACCGCATCACTCGTAAGAAAATGTTGTGGACTCCACCTCTCATGTGCAAATGTTGTTAACTCCAACTCTCATGAGTAAATATTTTGTACATCGCTTATGAACAAAAACTTTGGACTCCATCTCTCATGAGTATTTGTAATGGATTCCATCTATCGTGAGTAGATATCATGTACCCATCACTCATGGGTATATATTGCATGCTCCATATCTTAAGATTAAATGCTGTGGACTCCATATCTTCTGAGTAAGTGCAATGGACTCCACCACTCCGTAGCTAATGCCGCGGCCTAGTTATGAAGAAAAATTACCGGTATCGTTGCCCCGGCCTTCAGGGAATATAAAGAAAATAACCCTTACATGTCTCAATGCTATGGACTCTATCTCTTGAGAGTCAATAGTGTGAACTTCATCTCTCATGAGAAAATGTTGTGGATTACATCTCTTATGTGAAAATTTTGTGAACTCCAACTCTCATGGTTAAATACTGTGTACTCAATCTCCCATGAGTAAACGCTGTGCACGCTATCTTTCATTAGTATAAGCTGTGGACTCTATCTCACACGTGTAAATTATGTGGCCTCCAACTCTCGCGAATTAATGCTGCGTATTCCATATCGAATGAGCATATTCTGTGGATTATCTCATGAATAAATAACGTGTATTCCGTCTGTAGTCAATAAAAGCTGTGAACCCAATCTCTTGAGACTCAATGGTTTTGACTGCATCAGTCGTGAGAAAATGCTGGGTCGGTGTTTAGAATCCAGTCAATACATCTTGATGCGCCCGTGATCACAGTGGGCGACTTTAACGTATGCACTCTGGATGGCGTACTGCCCTTATTTCAACAGATCGTCACCTGCCTAACAAAGTAATCGACTTATGCTCTAGGTCATTGGAAGACACATAACCCCGCAATGTCTCCCTGCTCAGAGTGGGGGGGTAGATAACAACATCATTCGTCTCCTGATATTCTCACTGACTCCGCAAAGTTCTGCCAAGACTCTATCATCCCAGACTGTCACTGTGTGTCCTAACAAAGAATCCAGTGTTCAACAAACAGAACATTCTTAGGGCAGACATTGGCCTTGCTAAAACAGCTCTTCGAGACTAAGTAGAAAAGCAATATCAGACCATGAACTTTCGTGATGCTTTCAGAAATCTCAAGGTGATGGCAGGTGATGCCAGAGCTGGCGAAAGTGCAAGATCTAATACACTGCCTGATGCTGTAGATCTAAACACATTCTACACTCGCTTCGACAGCGTGAACTTTACATCCTGGTGCACAAGGCTTCTGCCAACCACCCCCCGTACCCGAGAATGAGTATCATCTTCAAAAACGACGTGACATGCCACTTCAATAGAACCAGCATAGGAAAACTGCTGGGCCCGACAGCATTTCGGTCCACTTTCTATATTCCTGAGCTGAAAAATTTGCGCCTATGTTCACACAACTGTTCCAGGAGTCTGTTGACACCGGCATCATTCGAAACATCTGAAATACCAGCACCATCATTCCTGAGCTTAAAATCCGATCACCGCATGAAATTACCAATAAATGCCCGTTGCTGTCACTTCCGTTCCCATGGAAGCCTCTTAGAAGTTCTGATCAACCTCTCTCCACACATTAAGGAGAAACTGGATCCCATTCATTTCGCCTAGAAACGTGGGCGTAGCACTGTTGGTGCTGTGTCAACCCTGATACACAATGTCACCAAACATCTAGAGAATGCAGTCAACTACATCCGCATCCTCTTGATTTATTTTAGTTCGGCCTTTAATTCTATACACCACCACAATATAATTGAAAAGCTTCTAGCCTGCAAATACCCCCCACAACTTCATTCACTGGATGCATGACTTTCTAAGCAACAGACCCAAACATGTGAAGGCTGGCAGCAACACCGCCCCCAACATCATTACGAATACCGGAGCCACCCAAGGGTGTGTCGGTGACATTTTCGTCATCCCCGTAAAAAAGTATCTACTTTAATTGAGCCTAGCATAGCATATAGACAGCACACAATCCATTTTATGCGTATCCTATTGCAGATGTCAGTAACAATTACAGTTGCGTTGATATGACACTGAAATAATGCGTAGTTGGATTTGAAAAAGAGTACATAATATAAATTGTACAGCTATTACACAAGAATATACGTATTGCTTTCTGGAGTTGACAATTTTTAATATAATCAGATGTATAGAATGTTTGTTAGGCCAAGTATCTTAAATAACACACATCACATTACAAACTTTCTTATGCACAACACCATAACAGTCGGTAGGAATTATGGCGAATGTACAAAGAGAACTTTACATAACATCCTAAAAAGCTATGAAATCGTCGATAATAAAGACATAAAATTTGTAAAACCAGTATTTCGAACAAGAGATTGGCTTCGTCGGCGGTTGACGCCTATCCCATACTACCATATATGCCGTGAGAATTAAATGGTGGAGCAACTCCTGGCTTTGGCATGCCCCAATCCTCACCAGTCTCTTCCAATTGCATATGTACGCATCTCCAAGGGAGTTGTATCTTTCTCCAAGGGAGACAACAGATCGGAACCCTAATCCCCCCTCGTATCAGGAAACACCACATCCTGGCGAGAGAGCAGCTTGCCAAGCCGCTGTAGACCTGTGTCTGTGTTTGTCTCGACGCGCCCAACTGGCAGTAGTTCTAAGTTTTGGGATCTATATATGAACCCGACATGTCGCAAGCAGCTGAAAATGTGGGGTTGTGTATTATTGACATGCTATGGTATGATTTACTTCTATATTTATATAGAACGCATTTTATTCAATTACAATTCATCATTATAATGTTGTGAATATGATGAAGGATATATTGCTATAGACGTTTGTGAAGTAAATGCATATAATGAATAAATAATCAATCTTATAATTTGTCATTTGGCATTCATGCATATTTTTCTCAAACGGCGACACACGGTAAATGCCAGATGGCGACATAGTTTTCTTATTATGTGGAATTTGTTTCTTTGATATATTTGAATGAATATATTGTTAGGTGTTTGTGCACGCATTAATTAAACGATGATTTAATAAAACTAACCAATATAATAGCCAATAAATTATTGTCATCAAACACATGTATTAATCGCATGATGTTGAGCAATTTGTCGGTGATATACGTTCTAACATTTTAACGAAATCAATCACAATATCATTCCAGATGAGTGGGACCTAGATCAAGCATAGTTACTGTTTTATATTGGGCCTAACACGCATATAATGAATAAATAATCGATCCTATAAATTTTTAATTCGTATTTACGTATCTTTTTCTCAGACGTCGACACAAGGTAAACGTGCAATGGTCATATAGTTTTCTTATTATCTGGAATTTGTTTCTTCGATGTCTTTGAATGAATATATTGTTAGGCGATTGTGTGCATTCATTTATTAAACAATACTCTAATACTAACTAACTAATATGTTTAATAGAACTTACTAATATGTTTAGTCAATTAATTGTTGTAATCAAACACATGTACTAATCGCAAGATATTGAGCAATTTGTTGTTTATAAACGTTCTACCATTTTTGCACAATCATTCACAATAGAAGTCATAATGAGTGGGTCCTGGATCAAGCAAATGTACTCTTTGAACGATTATGAGAAATACATTTGGTAATCTTTGATAAGCATGTTGCTAATTTCCCTAACAGGAGAATATAAGTGTATTTGCCTGATTTACTATGAAATGAAGGTATCATTTTTCTGCCTGCAGCGTTTATTGTTGGGTTATTTATTAAGGAAATAGTGTTAAGCTAATTTTGCATATTCATCGGCGTATTGCATTAAACTGTACATACATTTTTTACGTAGTTCTGACAGCAATGGGAACCGTGTTCTTGAGTCATGTGATTTTAAAATCAATTGTTTTATAGGAATCTGGGGGTGTTGAGAGAACACGATTTTAAGCAATTCAATAAGTGACTGATGTTGTGATCAAGGAGTTAACATTATCACATAATGCAAATGAACGCAAGTTATTGTATAGAATATTCTTTTATTAGTAAATAAACAAATGGGATATGTATACAAGTTCTTCATGATGTTCTGCAGACCTCGTGTACATCCATGCAATGTGGTAGAATAGTTTTATTTCACGAGTCTCATTCGAGCCTCATTCGCCTACGCTGTCGAAAGGTCCAATCCTGGAATGCTCTGCTAAATGCCAGAAATAGTAATTCAAACAACACTTCGCCATGTAGAACACGAAATTCTGAAATAATAAATGGAATGTAAGAAATTAAGTGGTATGTAAGATCATGAATAGGTTTTTTCAGGTAGTGAAATCTATTGAGGTACTGCTAATTAGGACATGACACGACAGACGCAGACTATGTGTCAATGACAAGTGAAAGAAAACCATTTTAAGGAAGATTATACCAGACAATTGGTGGAAATTGAAACAGAATACGAAAATGAAAATATATACATATATACATTTACATATGTGTGTGTGTATATATATATATATATATATATATATATATATATATATATATATATATATATATATATATATATATATATATATATATACATATATATATACATATATTGAGATGTACCAGTATTTCTAAACGACTTGTACTGTCAACACTGTGAAGCACGCGCATGTTATTTGGAGCAGTGTACTGATTGTCAGACAAAATAATTTCTATTTTATAAAAACAATTATATTTTTAGAAATCAATTCTTTTGCCGTCACAACAATAATCCGTGTAAATGAGATCAGGGAGAAACCAATGCAGGGCAGGAACATCAGTTGAATTGAGAAAGAAATTGGGCTGGGAACTGTTGGCATATCAACAGAATGTTTTCTTCCTTATTACCGTACACCTACAAGGGTGCACAGTAGGCCTAATTAATTCCGCCGACGTGGAGTTACTTGTCACACAGCTTCTGTCATGTGCTGGGAAGTAGGACATTATTTTTTTCATTTCTTTCATCTACAACAAGAAATTAGCATACATGAGAAACGTATCCATGCAATGCAATAACAATCTTGTTAATTATTGTTTCGCATAAGAACATGTTGATTTTGGAAACAGTAACTAACTTATCAATAGCAACTAACTTGTCAATTAAAATTGTCAATCAATTAAAGGTTCAATCATTGTGAAAGATGATTTCAAAGCATATGCACTCTTTTACAGACACGCAAAAGAAAAATGTTTATTGCCAATTTAAATGGGGATACGCGGAGACGTCAACACAACC
>BSQZ01000060.1:0-22500 GCA_033239005.1 Lamellibrachia satsuma | reverse complement strand
TATACCGCATTTGGAATATTGTATTCATGCATGGAGGCTATATCGTTAAAAGGACATAGACAAGTTAGAAAGAATACAACGAAGTTAAACTAAAATGATTCCAGAATTGAGAGACCTTAGTTACAAAAGTCGCTTATTACAATGTTGTTTGACAGCACTAGAGACCAGGAGACTAAGAGGAGACCAAATATAAGTGTTTAAAATAGTGAATGGTTATGAGGATGTTGGCAGGAATATGTTCTTCAAACTTAAAGAAGGCAGTAGAACCTGAGGACACCAAACAGCATTAGTTAAGGAGCAGTGTAGGTTGGACATGAGAAAATACTCTTTCTCACAAAGGGTGACAAATGAATGGAACAAACTGCCAAATGATTGTGTTAATGCTAGTAGTGTGAATATGCTTTAAAATATAATTGACAGATATTTGATAAGGGCAGGCTACACATAGATGAGAAAATTGTTGGACTCTCGATAAACCAACGGCTTCCATGTCCATTTGCCATCTGGAACTTATTGTTTGGGTTGGCAAACTTGTTAAATCTTGTCTTACTTAAACATATTCAATGATAAACATGATTATGTCGTGCAATTGTCATCACAAACATTGAATCAAACTATATATGTCAGACCTTACTTTCTCGGATGTAGTAAAACCATGGCAATTCATTCGCTTAGTTAGTGCAGCAACTGGGACAAAGTGAAATAAAAAAAATACTCCCAAGGTATCTCAATGCAACTTATATACAATATAAACTTATCTGATACGTAGCTGTAATGGAATTTTAGCGATGTGCTTGAAACAATTAACTTGCCCAAAATGCTCAAGTGTTTCCTGTTGTGGCAGGAAGTGGGACGTCGGTCCTCAACATTGGTGGGAGGTTGGATTGGTGGGAGATGTTACTCTGAAAACATGTGAGAGGTTGCCCCTCCCCAAACAGGTGGCACTTAGATTGTGATACCTCCCATTACCATTCTTACAAGTACGAACGGTAGTGAAATTATTGGTGTTCTCCCTGTCCTGCTAATAAATATAACTTAGATATTTTGCTTACATCGCATATAAAACTACAACATGTCGTCTTTGAAATAACGTCTGGAAACTGATAAGTATTCACGTATTCACTGATGGATACCATTGTATCTGTGTTTAAGTATGAGTATCTCGGCGCGAAGCTTATGGAACGCTGGTGACCGACAAATCCAGCTGACGTGATTGCCTATTAGTTACGAAGCTAGAAACAGGTAGAGCGAACAAACTGCTGAAACTGTCTAATGCGTTACGCAATGATACCCACCATTGTCTGGAGCGACCGAAGTAGGAGCGGTCAGATGAATGCACGTGTTTTCCAGACCCACCGTGACACTGTAATTGAACGACCGCCACATTACTAACTTGTTGAACACAAATAGCCGCACCTCGTGTTAGCATTAGTTAGTACTAGACATACTTAACACATTAACCAAGGTTACAAATAACTTTCAATTTAAATTCTCAAATCAACAATCATCTATGATAAAACATAACAATATAACATAAACAAAATTGTCATGCAGATTATATACTAAGTATTTATTGGAGTATTTAAGTTTCACGGTATGACACAGCCTAGGCATACGCGAACGACATTGAATTCAACGGGCGAGTTTCTTGCGAGACACTGCCACGCCCGTAGTTGAAGGGCCAAGTTGGAAATTCAAACATGTAATCTAAACTACAGTTTTACCGAGTCTACTTCATTAAATGGCAAATATATATATATATGTGTGTGTGTGTGTGTGTGTGTGTGTGTGTGTGTGTGTGTGTGTGTGTGTGTGTGTGTGTGTGTGTGTGTGTGTGTGTGTGTGTGTGTGTGTGTGTGTGTGTGTGTGTGTGTGTGTGTGTGTGTGTGTGTGTGTGTAAATATGACAAAACTAACTCACCAGTGTGTAGAAATGTAAAGCTGATCCGCGAGAAGGCCAACATGTCTAACGTAGAGTATCACCGTTTGTACACGTCTCCGGTCCAGGACAAACTGCGCTGGTCATTCACTAAACCCGTCCAGCCAGTTAATATGGGAGTGCCTCTGCTATCCTAGTGGCCTCTAGTGAGTGAATCAAGGTACTAACCATGCGATATCATAGTGCACACATTAGGGTTACGTTCCCCCACTTTAAAGTTTAGACATCCGATGCTAATATACATATGACAGTGGATTACTTAGGGGTATTGGGCCATATGACCCCTCTGGCTGAAATCTGATTTTTTTTCGGGTGTAACCTGTTGCGCCGCCTCATAGAAGTAAGTTAAATTAATGAGTTACTATGATTGACTTGTCGACATCCTAGATGGGCTATTTGTTTAGGGCCAGGTCACTCAGTTTGAACAGTGTTGCTAGGTACATGCAGTACCGGCGTCGTGCTTACAAATATATTGACACTAGCTGTCTCTGTGTTTCTCTCTCCGCCCCCCTCCCCCCCCCGACGCTTACCTGCTGGATGTATGTACTCAGGCGACAAAATTTTCTTGTACGCAGCTCAGCGCCTCTGGAACATAACAGCTTCGAGATGCAGCTTCAGACTTTTCTTTTAAAAACTGGATATGTTCTCTTTAAATGTGTGTGCATGTTATGCTGGAAATGTATTGATGCCATTTTTGCAATTTACTTTAAACTTATTTAACTTTATCACTATTCTCGTTTGATTTATTTGAATTAGTGATGTAGATTGGTGTATCTGCGCATGCGCGTATGTTGAAGCATGTAAATATCATATCATGTCATATCATAACATATCATAATTAGCTGCACCAACATGTGTGCATGGGGAAAATCAATATAACATAAATTTCCGCTTTTGCGTGTGTAGATGGGGAGGAAAATATGTTATGGCAGGAAGTGGAAATTCATCCATTATTTCCCTTGGTTGACATTCTCTGTTATAACTCATTGCTATTATATACAGTACCTATTATTGTAGCTATAATATATTGATGTTATTAATAAACTGATGTCAACTACCGGCTCGTGGGCAAAGAGAACATCAGAAAATACCGTGGACGCGAAGTAACTTATTTTGTGACATAACTGTTTTGGAATTGGCTAAAGAGAAAGGTTCTATAGGGGTAGATTTTGTATCGTATGCAGCCTTACAGAAAAAGAATGGTATTGTTTGGGTACAAGGTTAGTTTTCACGCACGGAGAAGAATACATGATTGGAGCAACGTATCTACTAACTGTTTAAATGCTAGCACTCTGAATATGTTTAAAACAAAACTCGGAGATATCTCATCAGGGTAGGCTACACAAATACGAAACAATGTTGCTCGAGAAAACTAAATGCTTTGTTGTCCATTTGCCATCTTGAGTGCATTGTTTTTCGTAGCAACCATATTACAGAAGGCAGGCAATTGCATCACCCAAAATGGCATCTAGGAAAATGATGACGAAACATAACATATATCAGCTTGGAGGACATAGCAATAAAGGTTAAAAGGTTAAAGGCATAATAAAGTATGCTGGCTGAAGTCACCTATTGTTCCAGCCCGGACTTGACGCTCACTCAGTTGGTTCTATTCAACTATTATCTTTACAAAATCACAATTCCTGGATTGGTATGTTTGGACTACACGCACTATTAAGTACCTGGAGTTATTGATTATATACAAGAGGTGGTCCACTGCATGGCCGCTTGTGATAGGGACCTTACAAGAGGTGGACCACTGCATGGCCGCTTGTGGTAGGACCTTACAAGAGGTGGACCACTGCATGGCCGCTTGTGATAGGGACCTTACAAGAGGTGGACCACTGCATGGCCGCTTGTGGTAGGACCTTACAAGAGGTGGACCACTGCATGGCCGCTTGTGATAGGGACCTTACAAGAGGTGGACCACTGCATGGCCGCTTGTGCTAGGGACCTTACAAGAGGTGGACCACTGCACGCCATTCGTCCTCTCCTGTTGTGTCGCCATATGCGTCTCCAAAAAACACATCGTTGTGATTCTCGAGATGTGGGACATCATGGCTGTAGCTTCTCATTGTGATACTCTGCTTTTCACAGAGAATTACCGTCTTTACTATAGGCTGCAGCTTAAAGCGGTTGTCTCTCACACTGGTTTGCAAGCCTGACAATAGCTGTTGTAATTCACTATAATTTGTGTTTAAGGCACAATGGGGGAGTCAAATAAGAATTACTGGGAACAAACGGCAGTACTGGTCGCAACCTTCGAGGGATATCGAGAGTCCAACATTTGTATACATTCAGTGCGGTATTATTCTTATCTGGAATTTACATCAGGTGGATGACACATCAGTTAGATGATACATCAGGTGGATGACACATCAGGGGTTTGTAAAGGGCAAGGAGAAGAACCTAGAATATTAAATGACACTCTTCGATTAAAATTCAAACGTATGTGGTGAAGCGTCTGAGGTGTACTGAGTTCTACCGTGGGTCGCCACAACGTATGGGATTTAGAACACGGAACAAACCGTATACGCGTGCAACAGTTCATTCATCCATGTCCAAATTCATCTATCCGAGTGGTGGCAGAAATGTATAAAGCTAAGCTACAAAACTAAGCTATGTGTGATCATTAACTCTGAATCAAGATACTGACATTTCACAAAGCACTGACAGGATACAATACTAGCAAAACCATGGCAACTGTCGTTACAGTTGGTGTCCTTGTACGTAGCAACCGTTATTAGGATTGGCTCGTAGTGAATGTGAAGTCCCGACTGTTCGTGTTTATTTTTCTTTCGAAGTACAATGTCTGATCATCCTTTTGATATCTTTGTAATTCAAATAATTGTAATGGGATATAATTAAATAAAAAATATATATATCTTCTTTCTTGCCCCTCGTTGGAACAATTGTTTCGGACGCCCCTGACTGATCACTAATACGTAAAATGACACGTATGTTGTCTATGAAACGCTGAGTGTTACATATAGCAAATTCTTCGTTTGGCTCCTGACTGATACTGTTGATATGATACTTGTAGACGTCTTTGAATAGGCGACTGGACATTTTGAATGGCTCGGGATCAAACGATTATTTTTTCTTTGAAGTAGGTGAAAAGATTTAGTTATTGTGTATTGTGTGTGGTTACTCAACAAAATAACTCAAAGGTTAATAAACTATACTGCAAGGACACATTCGAAACGTGTACAAGCCACTCAACAAAGGCGGGTCCTTGAAACTTGTATTGATAACAATGGGGTGTTACATGCTGAGCAACAGCTCGGAGTATTAGACACCTCAGGGCATTGAATGAATGGAACAAATTGTCTACGGATTGTATAAGTGCTAGCAGCGTGAATATGTTTAAAAACAAGCTTAACCCATATCTCACGAGGGCGTGTTACACGTAGATGAACATTGTTGGACTCTCGATAAATCACTCTCTTCCTTGTTGACTTGCCATGTGGGCCTTTGACTTCGATGGCAAATCTTGTTAAGTCTTGTTAAACATCTAGATAACCCTAAACATATTTTACAAGATTTAACCAGATTTTCAACTATATACTGCTGCTGAGAGTTCATCCTGAACTAAAGCACCCTATCCACTTAGGTAAAATCCGTCTGTCATGTACATATCAGTCCTCCCAACGAAACTTCCCCACAAATCCAACTTCCGCTTCCCTACACAGCTTCTGTACTAGCATGTTAATTACCATCCCCGGCAGTTTCGATATATCAGACCCCTCATTCGTATTAATGATAGAATCCCTGAGAGAATTACCTGCTGAACACTCTTCTGGATTAGTATTACGAGTTATTGCCTGTATGGTAGTTGTATCCTCCCTCTCTGCGTTATTTCTTCCTACGTGTGCTAAAACATATCCACCCTTTCACGAACCTGTAATGTTTTCTACCCCCTCAAGGCAAGGCAAGCATACCACCACGTCATCTCCCTTGTTTAAGTCTCTGTCGGGTTTCCTAACTATCGATTCCCGCATAAACATTCTCACTCTCTCCCTCACCACCTCTATCATTACCTCAGAATAGCTCTTCCGTTCCGTTCCACTGCATCCTTGTCACCTGGCAGACTGTTATCAATCTCCCTCTCACCCACCAACGTGTCACGTTTCCCTTCCTTCTCCTGGCTAACTTGAGCTCCCGTCGCCTTCCTTCCTGACACCTTCCTCCCATCTCCCTCACTCCCATCACCCTCACTCTCGTCTCCTGTCTACGTCGCTCCTGTCTCCTTCTCTCCAGTTGTCTTACCTTCCATTTCTTTCCTTCCAGTCCCCATACGTTCTGTCTCTCTTCGACCTGTCACTCTACCTCCTCTAAGCCTCCTCCCGGGCTGAGGTGATATCTCCCTAGCATCTCTCTCATCGTCTCCCTCCCCCCACCTTATCATCTACTGCCCCAACTGGAACCACTGGCACAACCCGCTGTCACGATTTTTACTAGTATGAACGATAACATTCTTTAGTCCAGGGGTAATAAAGAAAAACAGCGGGTGAGCTGATGTGACTTACTTTACTTTCGTGTTCAGATTATGTATATAATAACCAATACTATGGCAAATATGTATCATTGATATGAGACTAGAACACACATTTATATATATATATATATATATATATATATATATATATATATATATATATATATATATATATATATATATATATATATATATATATATATATATATATATATATATATATATAGTTTGCGCATTTATTACGTAAATTGTACAAAAAGATAGTTTAGTGTTCAAAACATCAACAGTTATACAGTATAAAAAGTATACCACTTAGTATATTAATGATCCCTGACATCATGACATAATGACAATGTTCAGTTAAAATCGAGACTTGTTATAATTAATAATATAAGTTAAAATGACAATTTTCAGTCTTGCCAGAAATAGAGTTCAACGATTTTAAAAGTTCTATCCTTGGATGTGGGTTAAACTAAAAGCTAACTTCGTCTCCTTCCCTGGGTCGTCACAGGGATAATTCTAAAACTTTGCACACATAACACTTGACGATCGTTGGGTAAACGGATTTTATTTACGGACGAACACTTTTACGATGACGGACGAAACAAGACGAACCAGTCGAATCAGTTGAAACGCTTCGACTGTGAAGATCGATGTACGCTTCAATGAAGTTGTTTGTCGACGCATGTCACGCGATCACCACGATGAACGTCTCGACGATGGGAATCAACGTAAGTCGCACAGTTGTGTAGACGTAATCGCCTCAATGTAGATCTTTTATTCGAATTAATGATCATCTTGTCGCTTTTGTGAATTTCAATTTTAACTTATCGAATAAATTATACAACTAGACTCATTACAAGGATTATTTCATCTTTTCTTCACTAACGATTAATATCAGAAAATTTCAACTTAATAATAAGGGCTTTATTCGCGCAATAATTTTCTACATAGTTGCCAAAAGTTCAGCTTAAAAATACAGTTGTTACAAAATACACGTCATCACACACTTAAACCAAAACTACGAATAACGCTTAAGTTCGTTCCCATCACTAAAACCAAATCTGGATGATTACACAACACATCTCTCGACCCAGTGAGAAGCGCGGTGGAGGTGTGGCCGTACTCTATCAATGCGGAGTGACCATTAAGACTTTTTATTCTACACGGAATGCCATGTTCACACATTTCGAACATATGGACAGTATGGTCGTTTCCACTGATGTGAATGTGAGATTGTGCATCTTGTACCGCCCGCCTCCTTCTAAGCGAAACTGTTTTAAGAACAGTGTGTTTTTCGACGAGTGGAGTTTGTACTTAGACCGACTTGCTGTTATAACTAGCGATGTAATCATAACAGGTGACCTCAACTTCTACCTCGACAACGTTAACGATGCAGATGCGGTGCGCTTCAATGGCACGTTGGAAGCTCATAGATTGGTACAACACGTGGTGGGACCCACACACAAGAAGGGCCATACTTTGGATGTTGTCATCACACGGGACATTAGTTCCTTGTTGATTGGGATGCCAACAGTTTCTGAGCCATGTCTTGGAGACACAAAGGGTAACCCTTCCGGCGACCATCTGGCTCTGTGTTTTAGAATTAACTTAACGAAGCCAGACAGCGTTCGCAAGCCGGTCACTTTCAGGAAGCTTCGGGACATTTGTATTCCCGAATTTATCAAGTACTTAACACCAATTTTGAACGACACTGATAGGCCGCTAAATGAGCTTGTACACGCCTATACTACGGGATGTGAAGCGGTTGTCGACCAACACGCTCCCGTCCAAAGAAAGTCGATAACACTGAGACCAAACGCGCAATGGTATTCAGACGAATTGAGACACGTCAAACACGCGCAGGCGAGCAGAGAACGTATGGCGGCGAACAACCAACTTACCGTTCATCGACAGTTGTTCAAGGAGCAATGCAATGCAGTCAACAAACTGATGATCAGTGCCAAAAAAACATTATTTTCTGCAAAAATCAGAGACTGCGGCCAAGATCAGAAACAAATGTTCAAATTAACGTGTCAGTTGATGTGTAACACGGGACAGGTAATCTTACCAACCCACGAATCGGCCGAACAGCTAGCGACTATTTTTGGTGACTTTTACATTGACAAAGTTGCTACCATTCGACGAAACATCAACGTCGGCAACCCAAGTGACATCTACGAAACAGCATTGTACAATGACGTCATGTTTGACGGAATGCCGCTTCAAAGGTTTCTGCCAGCCACCCATGACGAGGTGAAGCGAATAATTACAAATTCGGCCAACAAGTCATATGACTTAGACCCGATCCCGAAGCAGCTTTTGAGGCAGTGTCTGGATCATTTCGTGCCGTTGATTACAGCCATTATTAACAAATCGTTGGCAACGTCAGTGGTCCCCGCATGTTTCAAACGTGAAGTTGTGAGACCATTGCTTAATAGGCCGGGCCTCGATAATGAAGTTCTGAGTAATTATCGGCCTGTGTCAAACCTACCACACGTGTCAAAACTTCTTGAGAAAGTAGTCGAACACCGTTTGAAAGATCACCTGGACATCAATAATCTATGCGATTTTTACCAGTCGGCGTACCGAAATAATTATTCAGCCGAGACAGCCCTTGTGAAAGTCCAGAACGACATCGCAGCAGCCCTTGGTCAAAAACGTGTAGTTGTCTTGGTCATGCCTGATCTGCCCAGTGTGTGTGTGATGTTATCGACCATGGCATTATGCTAACGCGGCCTCAACACTCATTTGGTGTGACTGCAGAAACCCTGGATTGGATGTGATTTTTATTAGCGGCCGAACGCAATGTGTCTCTGCCGGCCCCGCAACTTCGTTCAACGCATATCTATGTTGCGGCGTGCCACAAGGATCTGTGTTGGGACCGAAACTGTACTGCATATACGCTAAACCAGTTGGTGATATGGTGAAGAAACATAATCTTCGCTACCACTGTTATGCATACGACAGATGCTGAATTAGGATTGACAGGATACGTAATGTTTAGGAGCGATCGAATAGGAAGAAGGGGAGGGGGAGTTATTTTATGTGTTAAAGAATCTATAAAATAATAAATAAATAAAATAAATAAAATAAAATAAATAAGAAAGCGAAGCAGATTACGTTAAAGTTGCTTGGTGCAAAATTGTTTCAGGAAATTCAAAATTAAGTATTGGATTAGTTTACCGAAGTCCAAAAATAATCGAAGAGGATAACACAAAAATACAAAATGCTATAAAGGAAGTTAGTAAAGGGGAACATATCGTAATAGGAGATTTTAACCATTGACATGTACAATGGAAATCTCTAGAGCGTATAGGGGGTAAGGACCAACAACTTCTATTTTTAATTCAGGAGAGCTTCCTTACTCAGCACGTGCTAGAAACAACCAGGGGATAAAATGTATTAGATATAGTCTTATCATCACAACAAGAATTAGTGGACAATGTAAAAATACATGAACCATTGGGTAACAGTGACCCAATAATATACATTTTGACATCAATGTAAAATCAGAAAGTAAAAATAAAACGTATAGGAGAAATTTCCACAAAGGTAACTATAAAGATATGAGAAAATACTTAGCAAAGCTAGTTTGGAATAACATGCTAACGAATAAGACCGCAATTGAATGTTGCAATATTCTAAAATATGAAATTGAGAGTATCATCGATAAATGTGTTCCCTTGAAAAAACAAGGAAAACGATATAGAAAGAAACACTTGTCAAAAGAAGCTATTAGAAAAATAGTGTTTACACAAACTATGTGGAGGGTTTATATGCGTACCAGAAAGGATGAAGAAATTATAAAGAGGCTCTTAACTTAGCTACAATTGAAATTAGAAAATATAAAAGAACCTTTGAAAATTGACAGGTAATATCAAAATGAGAGCAAGAGTGTCTATGCTTATGTAAGGAGTGAACAGAAAGTTCGAGATAAGATCGGACCACTGGAAAACAACAGGGGAAACCTAATTTCAGACGGGTTTCAAAGGGCAGAGGTCCTATATGAGTATTTCAGCTCAGTTTTTACGACAGAAGATATCAGCTCACTTCCAGTTCCATTTACTAAATTTGAGAGCAATACATCAGAACGTTTAGGGCAGTTATTTGTAACTCCTGAAATGATAGCAAAGAAAATTAAGCAGATGAAAGATAATAAATCACCTGGAGTTGACCACCACCAAAACTGATTAAGGAAATTGTTGAACAAATTAGTACACCACTTGCAAAATTCTTTTAACTTGTCACCAGAAAAAGGAATAGTTCCTTCAGAATGGAAAGAGGCAAACATTACGCTGCTATTTAAGAAGGGATCGAGGAACAAGCCAGAAAAGTACAGACCAGTCAGTTTAACATCAGTTGCATGTAAATTACTCGAAACATTAATTACATACCACATGGTGGAATTTCTTGTAAACCATAAATTAATAAACATATCTCAACATCGGTTCCTAAAGCAAGGTCATGTCTAACTAATCTCTTGTATTTTTTTGAAGAAGTTACAAAGTGAGTACATGACGTGTCACCAGTGGATGTTGACTACTTATATTTTCAGAAGGTTTTCGATAAAGTGCCACATCAAAGACTGTTCCTTAAACTAAAAGCCCATGGCATAGGTATTTAACCAACTGGATAGAAAAGTGGCTTACACACAGAAAACACAGAGTAATGCTTAGGTTTCAAACTGGAAATCTGTTTTGAGTGGGGAACCACAGGGATCAGTATTAGGCCCTCTACTGTTTTTAATATATATAAATGATTTGGAAGATGACATATCTATCAAAGTACTCAAATTTGCAGATGACACAAAAGTATTCAGAAACGTTTCTAATGATACAGATAAACAAAGTTTACAGGATGATCTAGATAAATTAGTTAAATGATCAGAAAAATGGCAAATGATATTCAATTTTGGGAAGTGTAAATGTATACACATAGGAAATGGAAACATGGACGAAGAATATAAAATGCGAGGTGCTGTACTAGGTATAACCACACAACAACGGCACTTAGGGGTAACCTTTAGTGCTGACATGAACGTTTCAGAGCAATGTGGTATTGCTGCTTCGAAAGGAAATCAAATTCTAGGGCTAATTAGGAGAAATGTCATGTATAAGGAAAACAGCTAATTGTACCCCTGTACAAATCAATAGTTATACGGCATTTGGAATATTGTATTCATGCATGGAAGCTATATCGTAAAAAGGACATAGACAAGTTAGAAAGAATACAACGAAGTGCAACTAAAATTATTCCAGAATTGAGAGACCTTACTTACGAAAGTCGCTTATTACAATGTGGTTTGACAAAACTAGAGACAAGGAGACTAAGAGGAGACCAAATAGAAGTGTTTAAAATAGTGAATGGTTATGAAGATGTTGACAGGAATATGTCCTTCAAACTTAAAGAAGGCAGTATAACCAGAGGACACCAAACAGCATTAGTTAAGGAGCAGTGTAGGTTGGACATGAGAAAGTACTCTTTCTCACAGAGTGTGATAAATGATTGAAACAAACTGCCAAATGATTGTGTTAATGTGTGAAATTTAAAAAAAAATAGATATTTGATAAGGGCGGGCTACACATAAATGAGAAAATTGTTGGTCTCTCGATAAGCCAATGACTTCCTTGTCAACTTGCCACCGGGAACTTGTTGTTTGGAATGGAACCTTGTTAGACACACAAATATACTTGTCCATCAAGCCTGATGAGAACTGGGCCAGTGAAAGGTCAGCCACTGAAGCCTGTGTGGCGGATGTTGGCGGGTGTATGAATAGAAACATGCTAACACTGACCCAAGAAAAAGCGAACTCATTGCGTTTTCGTGCAAACACCGAATTCGTCGAGTGAACGACTTGTCCCTCACGAGCGGAGGCAGACTATTACATACTATGTAATCCGTGAGATATCTTGGAGATATTATTGACAGCAGCTTCACAATGCAAAAACAGGTGAATGTGATATCCAAGTCCTGTTTCTAGCACATCCGAAATATTGGCAAAGTCAGGCAATACATCACAAATGACGCCTGTAAGATTCTAGTCCAGGCACTGGTAACAACCCGTCTGGACTGTGGAAACGCGCTGCTGCAAGGTTTGCCTCAGGTGCTAATTGAACGACTGCAGCGTATACAGAATTACGCTGCTCGCCTAATCACCGGGTCACGCAAGAGTGAACACATACCGCCTGTGTTACGTGAACTACTTTGGCTTCCAGTGAAATACTGGCTCCGCTTTAAGGTTGAGACCTTCACGTATAAAGTGCTCAACGGATTGGCACCGGCATACATGAGTGACATTGTGCAGAAACATCAACCAACGCGTAGTTTAAGATCAACGGAGAAGTCACTTCTCGTCGTACCTGTGCTACGGACTGCAACTTATGGCGAACGTTGTTTCCGCCGACACGTGGCCATACTGTGGAACGACTTGCCTGAGAAGATTAAACAACTGAACACTCTCAACTCTTTCAAGAGACACTTAAAGACGTCTTTTTAAACTGGCATACGACTGACGTGATTGAGTCACGCTCTCGTTTTAATGACATTGCTATATACCAATTACTTATTCGTACTGTTTTATTCATACTACTATAAGTTACTATAAGTGTAATATCTGTGTTTATTTATTTTTTTATGTTTAGATCAGTTCCTTTACACTATCTACTTTTTAAATAATCTATAATTTATAGTTTTATTTAATTGATGCAGTTTTATGTAAAGTATGTATTTCATGTAATTTATAGTTTTATTTAATTGATGCAGTTTTATGTAAAGTATGCATTGTATAGTTTTATTATTTTTTGCAGTTTCATATAAAGCGCCAGAGAGCATTTTGTCTTAATTGGATTCGGGCACTATATAAATTCCGATATAATAATAAAATAATGATAATAATAAAAATAATAATATAGTTTTAAGGAAGAATTTTTGTCTAGTAAATATGTTGGACTATTACGCATAACTGAAACAGTTTTCGACAGCTCCAAATTTAACGTAATATTATAACACTTACTTACACATACCATTTCAATATCATTGATTTTTACTTTAGTACTGGTTTTTTCAAGTTACTAAATAGCATAATATTAATATCCAATACATTAAGTACCAATAAAAAATCTGCCGAAGTGTTTCGGGCAATACAAAATAATTGGGGGCATCACAGATTGTAATGAACCGTTTGTGCAACAACCTTCAGACTTTGGAAAGCAGAGTGGTCTCTATCCCTCGCATTATATTAATTGCATATAGCCATATATATACAAGAGATTGCACCAAATGGAAGAAATAAGTAACGGTTGCGTCAGGTGTGTTTAGGGCTTAATGTCTGATGTGTAAATTGTCAAGTATTGAGGATTGTTAAAGAAGGTTAACGTTGATCCGACTTTGCCTGACAGGGATAACAACAACAGTAAAACTATACTGGATTTTAATTGGTAATTTATTTGACATATTTAATAGAGACAATAAAATATATGATAACAATTTATGGCAGGACGCCAATATCAAATGGATGCCCTAAATGCTATATGATATTATACATACATATATATATATATATATATATATATATATATATATATATACAATTTGGCGACGTGCCATTGGGTGTACTGCTCATGAAATGACTGATGTACGAGATGACAATATGTTAGCAATCACCATCCAAATATTGACACGTTGAGGCCATTGGCACAGAATAGCATTTCCAATAGCTTTGACATAACGCTATTAAACTGGTTATATCATTATCGCTGGTAACGCGATTCGAACAGTTTTCTCGTGGTCATTACTAACAATGAAATCTTGCTGGTGAACAGAGGTTGTCAACGAAGACGTCTACTTCTGTAAGCTAGGCACTGTGAGTTGTGTTGGATTAAGTTTATTGCATGACAGATTAACATGTTGACGTTAATAATATTGAACGGAATGCAATGATTTGCGGTTTTTTTTTAAATTCAACGTTCAATTCGTAACCTCGACTTTGTAGTCACTGTATAGGACATACAGACGTATTTATATTGCAGAGTGCGGACGCGGGGTGACATACAGCGCCGTGAAAACAAGCGTAATCGTTGCAATGATCGTCTTACATATCACCATGAACTATCTACTAATCGCTGTTCTCGTGAAATATGCAGAAATACGTGAAGACCGCACCGTTCTCTTCAAGATGTCGCTCTCTCTGGCAGACGCAGTGGACTTACGCAGTGGACTTAAGGTTTTACCAATCGGTGCTGTATTCTGCTCAAGAGTTATATCAAGGGTTCAACATTTGACACAATACCTTCCCAAGATAAACATGGTATGCCTGTCGATATTCGGCTTCGCTTCGATGCAAAGCCAGGCTTGGGTGGCCTTCTCTAAGATGGTATCGGTATCGAAGCAGCTTAGGTACGAGCTATCTAGAAATCGCTGCTACGGAATCATTGTCTCCACGTGGATCTTCGGCGCCGCTGTTGCTGCTTCAAGGTTACTTCTTAGCCCGTCGTGGAATACAGACGTTTGCTGGTTTACATTCGAGGCACACAACAGAAGCCTTTCTGCGTTGGTGTTAGTGTTATAACTAGTCTCGTTAGTTTGTCCGGAACTTGTTCTCACCTACGCGATTGTGCGAATAATGTTCCTCGTTGTCGTCCGAGCTCAGATACAAGTCTCGGTGTAGGTGCAGTCGATCAACGGAGGCGCCGACGATTCAGGAACGGTCAATCTTCCAGAAACGTCCTCGTCATTTGCTTTGTAGCTTTGGATCTTTGTTGCTCTGGATCTTTGTAGCTCTGGATCTTTCAGTGCTATTTTTTTTGCATATGATTATTCTTTACATCTTACACGATGAAAAGTTGTGTTTAGTTTTTTGGCATTTTGGTTGGTCCGCTACAATTCGTTCATGAATAGTTTTCTATACATGGTTCTTCACCACTCGATTCGACAAAACACTTAGGCTCATGTTCACCGGTTTGTAAGAGTCGTGTTGTTGTGGCTGAAGGCAAATCCGTACAGAAGTCGGTGACGATAACAGCGGGGATAAACCATTTCGTGTTCAACTGGTAATTTAATTAACTAATTTGTTGTTGTCGTGTTAGTTGAACACATCGCCGTTATCGGATTCTGATGTATTGTATCGTTTAATTAACTATTAATTAAATGTGTTACTGCCTAAATGATCATGTAGTCGTGTCGTGTTCGGTAGATGTATTGCCGTTGTCGACTTCCGTTGTTAAGTATTGTGCGACTGACAAGTTGCATGGATACGTTTCCCATGAACGTAACGTCTAAATTCATACTTCAAGGTTGGTTCCTTCATGACGCGAACACAGGCGTCTAAATCGTTGTAATTTATTATATTTCGAATATATTTGCTAAACAAAACACCGAACATATGTATTAATGCATAACTTGTTTACAACTCATTTGTTTGCTAGAAAAATATACTTGTTGTTAATATTATTTTGTTGTTGCTGCTGCTGCTGTTTCATGGAACTTCTTGCATTGGTTCTGTTGTGTATAGAGTGTATGCAAACGAACAAGATTCATCAAGCTATAGGAACGTTTCAAGTACATATAATTATGGAAGAAATCGTGCAAATTGTCGAAAGTAATTTTCACATAAAATGCAACGATATGTAAAACAAGTGTTGTGTTGGTAGTGTGCATATGCGCGAATAAGGTTTTGCACGGACGACGGGTTGTCTGTTTGTGCAGTGTTTACGTAGATCCTGAGAAAACAAACACATATGGCATTCACTACGAAGTGCTGTCCCTGTTGTTCATATGTGTTATTTAGTTTTGCTTAAATTATCGGCCAAAATATTAATTTATTTTAAACTAGGCCAAGTGGAAATTCGGAGAAAAGTATCTTCGTTTTTTTTGTAATATGATATCAGGATATTGATACTTTCACAAGTTACGCGATTTATTATTCACCTTATTAACGACGGGTAAATTTAATCGACGCAGGAGTTGTATGAGAAGAAACTCTCACGTCAGTGGACGCACATTTAACAGGAAGACGTTAATTTGACGGCGTAAATGTGAAGGCGTGAATGTGAAGGCGTGAATGGGATGACGAGAATATGATTACTTTAATGTGATGACATGAATGTGAAGACGTAAATGTTATAACGTGAATGTGATGATGTTAATGTGATGACGTGAATATGAAGACGTGCATTTGATGACGTGAATGTGATGACATGACTGTGATGACGTGAATGTGATGATGTGAATCTGATGACGTGAGGTGAATGTGAATGTCATAGATAAACGTAAAAGCATGTATACATGTTAATTATAATATATAAAATAAATCAGCAGTATATTGACAAGGCCTTTCCTCAAATGAAGATGCGTCTGGTATCGGCATCATTACCGTCGTAAGAGTCTGAAACGTCTTAAGAGTATCGATCATACGTCTTAGGACGTTAGTCAGGCGTCTTGAGATATGGTCAAGCGTCTTAACAGTATTCATCATACGTCTTAGAACATTATTCAGGCGTCTTGAGACATGGTCAAGCGTCTTAAGAGTATTGATCATACATCTTAGGACATTAGTCAGGCGTCTTAAGACATGGTCAAGCTTCTTAAGAGTATTGGTCAAGCATGATCCATAGATAACTACTATATAACCGCCACAAAAACACCGTGTGTATATGATATGTTTAATCAAGCGAAGCTAAGAGAAGCTATTTTATATATTATATTATTATTATTATTATGTACAAATGCTTTTACGTTTATCTTTGAAGACCACATTCACGCCAATACATTCACGTAATCACATGACATGTATAAACGCGGGAATGGATGTTTGTAGAAACGCAGCAAAATTGCGAAAGCGCCAAGTTGGTAGAAACGCGTGGGAATTGGGAAAAGGCGTGTAGAAACGCTGGAAATGGAGAAAATGTTTGCACATTTCGGCGGATTTCAATTTAGCGTGACAGCTTATGAATTATTTCGCTGAATTGTCAGATATTCTTATATATGCATTGGCATCCCAGATTACTGGAAAAGGCATATTTATTGTTAACCAGGGACCCCCTAACAAGCACACCCTTTTTACATCAATGTCAGTTACACCCAGAATAAAAAATATTAAAATTACAACAGTTAAGTTGTAATGGCATCAAGATAGATTACAATTGAGGGAGGATTTCAAAACACGGATGTTCAAAAACAAACAAAATTGGTTTCTTGCAAAGCAACTGCTTCGTTTAGCGAATGTGAATGTTTCGCCCTGAATACCATGTTTACAGGGCATGTCGAATGGCCAGATCGATATTTATAAAAATGTAACGATACAAAGATTGTGGTTGAATAAAACATATTTCAGTGGCAGACCCGTCCTCGGGGTTTTGTAAAGGGGCATCAGGTGTACACAATCAATTTTAGATTTGCTTAACGTACGAACCATCCCCGTGGACCCCCGGGCACGGCCTACAAAAGTTCAGCACCAACCATGCGAGACTGACGGAGATATGACGACACTTACAGACAGACAGGCAGAGAGAGTCACAAACTCTTTATGGAAGAGAAACAATGGACTGTATACTTGGATGCTAACACTATGACAACTCTGCCCCAAATCCTCTATACAGAAAGCCATTACGCCCACTCTCATGTCACAATCTATTGGGGTGGAAAGGAGTGGCCGTCTGGGTAGTTCCTACCACATGCCCCTCGACCATCGTCATGGTAACATGGAGGTCTCGACTGCCAATTGGATCGTTGAACAGTTACAAAAAGTCATAGAAAGAAAATAAATCGAATAACTTGGGCGGTCCTTGGGCCAGTTATGTTTACTCTGTACACTACGCCAATGCAGCGTTTATTCAGAAGACATGGAGTACACTACCACAAATATGCGGATGACATTCAACTATATGCATCCTACAATCCAGCTGTGCTGGGCGACCAAGCGGAAAAAGTGAGGCAACTCACAGACTGTATTAGGGAAGTTGGACAATGGATGACTATTCGTATGCTAAAGTTAAATGATGACCAAACTGAGATGATTACTTTTATATTAAAACATCATCTCAAGTTATATGGAGTTTGCTGTATGACCATTGGAGCTGACATCATTTCACCAGTAGACTGCGTACGAAATTTGGGAGTTCATATGGATCAACATCTGACGACGACACATCATGTGACAGTTGTGTATGCTGCTTGTAATTATCATCTATACAGACTATCATCAACACGTCACTATCTCACAACAGTAGCCACGATGGTAGTGTTGTAAATGCACTTGCGACCTCTCGCTTAGATTTCTGTAATTCGCTTTTGGTAAACCATTCGGCATCACAGATACTTCGACTGCAACGAGTACAGAACAATGCTGCTAGACTAATTACGCGCACCAGTAGGCACGACCACATAATACCAGTCTTAAAGGGCTTACACTGGCTGCTGGTAGCAAGTCGAATACATTTCAAGGTGCTAGTGCTGGCGTACCGATGCGTCGATGGTTTGGCGCCGACTTATTTGGTCGAACTTTTACACATACGAACTCCTGATGGGCGTCTACGCAAGGACTATGCACCAATGCATCACTAAGAAGAGCATTGGTGAATCTGCATTTGGAACAACAGCGCCTCGACTATGGAATTCACTGCCCGCAGACATTCGTAATTCCAAGACGCTACAAATTTTTAGGAAGTCTTTAAAGACTCACCTTTTTACTAGTCACTTCAAATATGAAGAGAATATTATGAGATGGACACTATGGGTGGACTATTTGTGAAATACATTACATATAATTTTGCATTAGGATTCTCACCAGATTTTAAGGTTTTCTAAATTATTTTATTTATTTATTTATAAAGTAATTTTATTTATTTATTCAGTGTTTACAAATGTTTGTTTATATTTAAGTAGTATTTTACACAATATGAATAGTATTTTATACTATGTACAACGCATTGACCCTTATAGTCGCCGAAGTCTGACAATGCTAAACTAGATTTAACAAGATTTAACAAGATTTGCCATCCAAGCCAAAGGCCCAGATGGCAAGTGGACAAGGAAGCCATTGGCTTATCGAGAGTCCAACAATGTTCACCTACTTATAACCCGCCCTCCTGATATATGTGTCAACCTTGTTTTTAAACATATTCACGCTGCTAGCAGTTACACAATCTGTAGACAGTTTGTTCCATTCATTTATTGTCCTCTGTGAGAACGAGTGCTTCCTGATGTCCAATCTACATTGATCCTTTACTAATTTTACCTCATGTCCTTTAGTTCTGCTATCCTTCTTGAGTGAGAAAAACATATTTCTATCAATATTTTCATACCCATTCAATATCTTAAAAACTTCAATCTGATCTCCTCTTAACCTCCTTGTCTCTAGAGTTGTTAAACCACATTCTTTCAGACGTTCTTCATAACTAAGGTCTGTAAGTTCTGGAATCATTTTAGTTGCTCTCCTTTGTATGCGTTCAAGCGTATCTATATCCTTCTTACGATATGGTCTCCATGACTGTATACAGTATTCTAAATAAGGTCTAACTATTGCTTTATAAAGAGGTATAATTAACTTTTTTCCCTTGTATGTTATGTTTCTTCTAATCAATCCAAGAATTTGATTACCCTTTGAAGCTGCAATACCACACTGCTCTGAAACTTTCATATCAGCGCTTATTGTAACTCCTAAGTCCTTTTCTTTTACAGTAGTACCAAGAACAGTAGCTCCCATTTTATAGTTTACATTCAAGTTCCCATGTCCTATATGTAGGCATTTACATTTCCCAAAATTGAACAGCATCTGCCATTTCTCAGACCATTTCACTAATCTGTCTAGATCGTTTTGTAAATGTTGTTTATCACCATCAGTATTTACCTTTCTAAACAGTTTTGTGTCGTCCGCAAATTTCAGTACGTTACTTGTTATACTCTCGTCCAAGTCATTGATATAAATTAAGAATAATATAGGTCCTAATACTGATCCTTGAGGTACCCCACTCAAAACCGATTTCCAATTTGAAACTTCTCCATCTACTACAACTCGTTGTCTTCTGTCAGTCAGCCATTGTTCTATCCAGTCAGTTATGCTATCCCCGATACCATGGGCTTTTAATTTAAGTAGCAATCTTTGATGTGGCACTTTGTCAAAAGCTTTCTGAAAATCTAAGTAGATAATATCTACTGGCGATCCCACGTCTATCCACTTAGTGATTTCTTCCAAAAAACATAACATATTTGTTAAGCATGACCTCGCTTTAAGGAATCCATGTTGAGATGAATTTAATAATTTATGCTTAACGAGGAAGTCCACCATATGGTCTTTAATTAACTTTTCTAATAATTTACAAATCACTGACGTTAAACTCACTGGTCTGTAATTCTCTGACTTATTTCTCGAACCCTTTTTAAATAATGGTATGATGTTTGCTTCTTTCCATTCAAACGGAACAACTCCCTCTTTTAATGACAAGTTGAATACTCTTGCAAGTGGTATACTGATTTGATCTACTGTTTCCATTAGTAATTTTGGAGGAATCCCATCCACTCCCGGTGATTTGTTATCCTTCATTGCCTTTATTTTCCTAGCTACCGATTCTGGAGTTACAACTAATGGTCCTAAATAGTCAGATTTAGCCCCCTGAAATTTAGCATCAGCAACTGGTAATGAACTAATATCTTCTTTTGTAAACACTGAACTGAAGTAACCATTTAGGTCTTCCGCCATTAAAAACCCCTGTGATATTATATTTCCAGCACTGTCTTCTAGAGGTCCAACCTTGTCTAGTACGTTTTGTTTACTCCTGACATATGCATAAAAACTCTTGCTGTCAGTTTTTATGTTACATGCCAGTTTTTGCTCATAGCTTCTTTTAGATTGTCTGATTTCAGTTGTAGCTGCATTAAGTGCCTCTTTGTATTTTGCATAGTCTTCTTCCTTTCTGGTACGCCTATAAACCCTCCACATAGTTTGTTTTAGCATTATTTTTCTAATTGCCTCTTTTGACAAGTGTTTCTTTCTACACCGTTTTCCTTGTTTTCGGAAGGGAACAAATTTATCAATGATACTCTCAATTTCATATTTTAGAATATTCCAACATTCAATTGCAGTCTTATTCATCAGCATGTTATTCCAATCTAGCTGTGCTAAGTATTTTCTCATATCTTTGTAGTTACCTTTGTGGAAGTTTCTCTTGTACGTTTTCTTATTTTTACTTTCTGATTTTACATTGATGTCAAAATGTATTTGATTATGGTCACTATTACCCAATGGTTCAAATATTTTTACATTGTCCACTAATTCTTTTTGTGATGACAAAACTATATCTAATACATTTTCTCCCCTGGTTGGTTCTAGTACGTGCTGAGTAAGAAAGCTATCCTGGATTAAACATAGAAATTGTTGATCCTCAATCCCTGTGCTCTCTAGAGAATTCCATTGTATGTGTCCATGGTTAAAATCTCCCATTATGATACATTCCCCTTTACTAACTTCCTTTATAGCGTTTTTTATTTTCGTGTTGTCCTCTTCGTTTATGTTTGGACTTCGGTAAACTAATCCAATAGTTAATTTTGAATTTCCTGAAACAATTTTGCACCAAACAGCTTCATCGCAATCTGCTTCCCTTTCTAGTTTTATTTCATAAGCCTGAATATATTCTTTAACATATAAAATAACTCCCCCGCCCCTTCTTCCTATTCGATCTTTCCTAAACATTACGTATCCTGTCAGTCCTAATTCAGCATCTGTTATATCTATGTTGGCCCATGATTCAGTTATACCAATTATGTGAGGGTCAATATCTTCTACCATAATGTTTAATTCGTTTTTCTTATTTACTATGCTCCTTGCATTTAAACATACGCATCTATAACCTTTTTCATAGATGTTTTTCGGATGATTTGATATTGGTTTATCTGTGCTAGTGGCCTCTTGTTCTGCTTGAGACACCTCTAAGTAACCCCCCTGCACTTCTAGTTTAAAGAATGTTTACTTCCAAAAATATTTGTCATTGTACCCAAGTCGCTATCTACTGCTGCTTAAAGTTTGTCCGCGAATACTGCCGCCCCCTTTCCACTTAAATGAAGCCCATCCT
>BSQZ01000059.1:3940000-4058559 GCA_033239005.1 Lamellibrachia satsuma | reverse complement strand
GTCTTGGAGTACAACACTGTGCATGGTCATGGAATGCCACACTGTGCATGGTCTTGGAGTACAACAATATGCGTGTTCATGGAGTGCAACATTGTGCATGATCATGGGGTGCAACACTGTGCATGGTCTTGGAATACAACACTGTGCATGGTCATGGAGTACAACACTGTGCATGATCTTGGAGAACAACACTGTGCAAGGTCAGTGAGTACAACACTGTGCATGGAATTGGAGTACAACACTGTGCATGCTCATATAGTGCATCACTGTGCATGGTCTTGGAGTACAACACTGTGCATGGTCATGGAATGCAACACTGTGCATGGTCATGGAGTACAACACTGTGCATGGTCATGGAGTACAACACTGTGCATGGTCTTGGAGTACAACACTGTGCATGGTCATGGAGTGCAACACTGTGCATGGTCTTGGAGTACAACACTGTGCATGGTCTTGGAGTGCAACACTGTGCATGGTCTTGGAGTTCAACACTGTGCATGGTCATGGAATGCAACACTGTGCATGGTCTTTGAATACAACACTGTGCATGGTCTTGGAGTACAACACTGTGCATGGTCATGGAATACCACACTGTGCATTGTCATGGAGTACAACACTGTGCATGGTCATGGAGTGCAACACTGTGCATGGTCATGGAGTACAACACTGTGCATGGTCATTGAGTGCAACACTGTGCATGGTCATGGAGTACAACACTGTGCATGGTCATGGAGTACAACACTGTGCATGGTCATGGAGTACAACACTGTGCATGGTCATGGAGTACAACACTGTGCATGGTCATGGAGTACAACACTGTGCATGGTCATGGAGTACAACACTGTGCATGGTCTTGGAGTACAACACTGTGCATGGTCATGGAGTACAACACTGTGCATGGTCTTGGAGTACAACACTGTGCATGGTCTTGGAGTACAACACTGTGCATGGTCATGGAGTACAACACTTTGCATGGTCTTGGAGTACAACACTGTGCATGGTCTTGGAGTACAACACTGTGCATGGTCTTGGAGTACAACACTGTGCATGTTCATGGAATACAACACAGTGCATGGTCATTGGGTGCTACACTGTGCATGGTTTTGGAGTACAACACTGTGCATGGTAATGGAATGCCACACTGTGCATTGTCATGGAGTACAATACTGTGCATGGTCATGGAGTGCAACACTGTGCATGGTCTTGGAGTACAACACTGTGCATGGTCATGGAGTACAACACTGTGCATGGTCTTGGAGTACAACACTGTGCATGGTCATGGAGTACAACACTGTGCATGGTCATGGAGTGCAACACTGTGCATGGTCTTGGAGTACAACACTGTGCATGGTCATGGAGTACAACACTGTGCATGGTCTTGGAGTACAACACTGTGCATGGTCATGGAGTACAACACTGTGCATGGTCTTGGAGTACAACACTGTGCATGGTCTTGGAGTACAACACTGTGCATGGTCATGGAATGCAACACTGTGCATGGTCTTGGAGTACAACACTGTGCATGGTCTTGGAGTACAACACTGTGCATGGTCATGGAATGCCACACTGTGCATTGTCATGGAGTACAACACTGTGCATGGTCATGGAGTGCAACACTGTGCATGGTCTTGGAGTACAACACTGTGCATGGTCTTGGAGTACAACACTGTGCATGGTCTTGGAGTACAACACTGTGCATGGTCATGGAGTACAACACTGTGCATGGTCTTGGAGTACAACACTGTGCATGGTCATGGAGTACAACACTGTGCATGGTCTTGGAGTACAACACTGTGCATGGTCTTGGAGTACAACACTGTGCATGGTCATGGAGTACAACACTGTGCATGGTCATGGAGTACAACACTGTGCATGGTCATGGAGTACAACACTGTGCATGGTCATGGAGTACAACACTGTGCATGGTCTTGGAGTACAACACTGTGCATGGTCTTGGAGTACAACACTGTGCATGGTCTTGGAGTACAACACTGTGCATGGTCATGGAGTACAACACTGTGCATGGTCATGGAGTACAACACTGTGCATGGTCTTGGAGTACAACACTGTGCATGGTCATGGAATACAACACTGTGCATGGTCTTGGAGTACAACACTGTGCATGGTCATGGAATGCACACAGTGCATGGTCATGGAATACAACACTGTGCATGGTCTTGGAGTTCAACACTGTGCATGGTATTGGAGTACAACATTGTGCATGGTCTTGGAGTGCAACACTGTGCATGGTCTTGGAGTTCAACACTCTGCATGGTCTTGGAGTACAACACTGTGCATGGTCATGGAATGCCACGCTGTGCATTGTCATGGAGTACAACACTGTGCATGGTCATGGAGTACAACACTGTGCATGGTCTTGGAGTACAACACTGTGCATGGTCATGGAGTACAACACTGTGCATGGTCATGGATTACAACACTGTGCATGGTCTTGGAGTTCAACACTGTGCATGGTCATGGAGTACAACACTGTGCATGGTCATGGAGTACAACACTGTGCATGGTCTTGGAGTACAACACTGTGCATGGTCTTGGAGTACAACACTGTGCATGGTCATGGAGTACAACACTGTGCATGGTCATGGAGTACAACACTGTGCATGGTCTTGGAGTACAACACTGTGCATGGTCATGGAGTACAACACTGTGCATGGTCATGGAGTGCAACACTGTGCATGGTCTTGGAGTACAACACTGTGCATGGTCATGGAGTACAACACTGTGCATGGTCATGGAGTACAACACTGTGCATGGTCATGGAGTACAACACTGTGCATGGTCTTGGAGTGCAACACTGTGCATGGTCATGGAGTACAACACTGTGCATGGTTATGGAGAACAACACTGTGCATGGTCATGGAGTGCCACACTGTGCATGTTCATGTAGTACAACACTGTGCATGGTCATGGAGTGCAACACTGTGCATGGTCATGGAGTACAACACTGTGCATGGTTATGGAGAACAACACTGTGCATGGTCAAGGAGTTCCACACTGTGCATGTTCATGTAGTACAACAATGTGCATGGTCACGGAATGCAACACTGTGCATGATCATATAGTACGACACTATGCATGGTCATGGAATGGACACTGTGCATGGTCATGGAGTCCAAACTGTGCATGGTCATGGAGTGCAACACTCTGCATGGTCATGGAGTACAACACTGTGCATGGTCTTGGAGTACAACACTGTGCATGGTCATGGAGTACAACACTGTGCATGGTCATGGAGTGCAACACTGTGCATGGTCTTGGAGTACAACACTGTGCATGGTCTTGGAGTACAACACTGTGCATGGTCATGGAGTACAACACTGTGCATGGTCATGGAGTACAACACTGTGCATGGTCATTGAGTACAACACTGTGCATGGTCTTGGAGTACAACACTGTGCATGGTCATGGAGTACAACACTGTGCATGGTCATGGAGTACAACACTGTGCATGGTCATGGAGTGTCACACTGTGCATGGTCATGGAGTACAACACTGTGCATGGTCTTGGAGTACAACACTGTGCATGGTCTTGGAGTACAACACTGTGCATGGTCATGGAGTACAACACTGTGCATGGTCATGGAGTACAACACTGTGCATGGTCTTGGAGTACAACACTGTGCATGGTTATGGAGTACAACACTGTGCATGGTCATGGAGTACAACACTGTGCATGGTCTTGGAGTACAACACTGTGCATGGTCATGGAGTACAACACTGTGCATGGTCATGGAGTACAACACTGTGCATGGTCATGGAGTACAACACTGTGCATGGTCATGGAGTACAACACTGTGCATGGTCTTGGAGTTCAACACTGTGCATGGTCATGGAGTACAACACTGTGCATGGTCTTGGAGTACAACACTGTGCATGGTCTTGGAGTACAACACTGTGCATGGTCATGGAGTACAACACTGTGCATGGTCATGGAGTGCAACACTGTGCATGGTCATGGAGTACAACACTGTGCATGGTCTTGGAGTACAACACTGTGCATGGTCATGGAGTACAACACTGTGCATGGTCATGGAGTACAACACTGTGCATGGTCATGGAGTGCAACACTGTGCATGGTCTTGGAGTACAACACTGTGCATGGTCATGGAGTACAACACTGTGCATGGTCATGGAGTACAACACTGTGCATGGTCTTGGAGTACAACACTGTGCATGGTCATGGAGTGCAACACTGTGCATGGTCATGGAGTACAACACTGTGCATGGTCATGGAGTACAACACTGTGCATGGTCATGGAGTACAACACTGTGCATGGTCATGGAGTACAACACTGTGCATGGTCATGGAGTACAACACTGTGCATGGTCATGGAGAACAACACTGTGCATGGTCTTGGAGTACAACACTGTGCATGGTCATGGAGTACAACACTGTGCATGGTCATGGAGTACAACACTGTGCATGGTCATGGAGTACAACACTGTGCATGGTCATGGAGTACAACACTGTGCATGGTCTTGGAGTACAACACTGTGCATGGTCTTGGAGTACAACACTGTGCATGGTCATGGAGTACAACACTGTGCATGGTCATGGAGTACAACACTGTGCATGGTCATGGAGTACAACACTGTGCATGGTCATGGAGTACAACACTGTGCATGGTCTTGGAGTACAACACTGTGCATGGTCATGGAGTACAACACTGTGCATGGTCATGGAGTACAACACTGTGCATGGTCTTGGAGTACAACACTGTGCATGGTCTTGGAGTACAACACTGTGCATGGTCATGGAGTACAACACTGTGCATGGTCATGGAGTACAACACTGTGCATGGTCATGGAGTACAACACTGTGCATGGTCTTGGTGTACAACACTGTGCATGGTCATGGAGAACATCACTGTGCATGGTCTTGGAGCACAACACTGTGCATGGTCATGGAAGGCCACACTCTGCAAGTTCATGGAGTACAACAATGTGCATGGGCATGGAGTGCAACACTGTGCATGGTCTTGGTGTGCAACACTGTACATGGTCTTGGAGTACAACACTGTGCATGGTCATGGAATGCAACACTGTGCATGGTCTTGGAGTACAACACTGTGCATGGTCATGGAGTACAACACTGTGCATGGTCATGGAGTACAACACTGTGCATGGTCATGGAGTACAACACTGTGCATGGTCTTGGAGTACAAGACTGTGCATGGTCATGGAGTACAACACTGTGCATGGTCTTGGAGTACAACACTGTGCATGGTCATGGAGTACAACACTGTGCATGGTCTTGGAGTACAACACTGTGCATGGTCATGGAGTGCAACACTGTGCATGGTCTTGGAGTACAACACTGTGCATGGTCTTGGAGTACAACACTGTGCATGGTCATGGAGTACAACACTGTGCATGGTCTTGGAGTACAACACTGTGCATGGTCATGGAGTACAACACTGTGCATGGTCTTGGAGTACAACACTGTGCATGGTCATGGAGTACAACACTGTGCATGGTCATGGAGTACAACACTGTGCATGGTCATGGAGTGCAACACTGTGCATGGTCTTGGAGTACAACACTGTGCATGGTCATGGAGTACAACACTGTGCATGGTCTTGGAGTACAACACTGTGCATGGTCATGGAGTACAACACTGTGCATGGTCATGGAGTACAACACTGTGCATGGTCATGGAGTACAACACTGTGCATGGTCATGGAGTACAACACTGTGCATGGTCATGGAGTGCAACACTGTGCATGGTCTTGGAGTACAACACTGTGCATGGTCTTGGAGTACAACACTGTGCATGGTCATGGAGTGCAACACTGTGCATGGTCTTGGAGTACAACACTGTGCATGGTCATGGAGTACAACACTGTGCATGGTCATGGAGTACAACACTGTGCATGGTCATGGAGTACAACACTGTGCATGGTCATGGAGTACAACACTGTGCATGGTCATGGAGTACAACACTGTGCATGGTCATGGAGTAAAACACTGTGCATGGTCATGGAGTACAACACTGTGCATGGTCATGGAGTAAAACACTGTGCATGGTCTTGAAGTACAACACTGTGCATGGTCATGGAGTAAAACACTGTGCATGGTCATGGAATACAAAACTGAGCAAGGTCTTGGAGTGCAACACTGTGCATGGTCTTGGAGTACAACACTGTTTATGCCCATGGAGTGTTTCACTGTGCATGGCCTTGGAGTACAACAATCTGCATGGTCATGGAGTACAACACTGTGCATGGTCATGGAGTACCACAATGTGCATGGTCATGGAGTACAACACTGTGCATGGTCACAGAGTACAACACTGTGCATGGTCTTGGAGTACAACACTGTGCATGGTCATGGAATGCAACACTGTGCATGGTCATGGAGTACAACACTCTGCATGGTCTTGGAGTACAACACTGTGCATGGTCATGGAGTACAACACTGTGCATGGTCATGGAGTACAACACTGTGCATGGTCTTGGAGTACAACACTGTGCATGGTCATGGAGTACAACACTGTGCATGGTCATGGAGTGCAACACTCTGCATGGTCTTGGAGTTCAACACTGTGCATGGTCATGGAATGCAACACTGTGCATGGTCATGGAGTACAACACTGTGCATGGTCATGGAATGCAACACTGTGCATGGTCATGGAGTACAACACTGTGCATGGTCATGGAGTGCAACACTGTGCATGGTCATGGAGTACAACACTGTGCATGGTCTTGGAGTGCAACACTGTGCATGGTCATGGAGTACAACACTGTGCATGGTCTTGGAGTACAACACTGTGCATGGTCATGGAGTACAACACTGTGCATGGTCATGGAGTACAACACTGTGCATGGTCTTGGAGTACAACACTGTGCATGGTCTTGGAGAACAACACTGTGCATGGTCATGGAGTACAACACTGTGCATAGTCATGGAGTACAACACTGTGCATGGTCATGGAATGCAACACTGTGCATGGTCATGGAGTACAACACTGTGCATGGTCATGGAGTACAACACTGTGCATGGTCATGGAGTACAACACTGTGCATGGTCTTGGAGTTCAACACTGTGCATGGTCTTCGAGTACAACACTGTGCATGGCCTTGGAGTGCTACATTGTGCATGGTCTTGGAGTTCAACACTGTGCATGGTCATGGAGTGTAACAGTGTGCATGGTCTAGGAATACAACACTGTGCATGGTCTTGGAGTACAACACTGTGCATGTTTATGGAGAACAACACTGTGCATGGTCTTGGAGTACAACACTGTGCATGGTCATGGAGTACAACACTGTGCATGGTCTTGGAGTACAACACTGTGCATGGTCATGGAGTACAACACTGTGCATGGTCTTGGAGTACAACACTGTGCATGGTCATGGAGTACAACACTGTGCATGGTCATGGAGTACAACACTGTGCATGGTCTTGGAGTACAACACTGTGCATGGTCTTGGAGTACAACACTGTGCATGGTCTTGGAGTACAACACTGTGCATGGTCATGGAATGCCACACTGTGCATGGTCATGGAGTACAACACTGTGCATGGTCATGGAGTGCAACACTGTGCATGGTCTTGGAGTACAACACTGTGCATGGTCATGGAGTACAACACTGTGCATGGTCATGGAGTACAACACTGTGCATGGTCATGGAGTACAACACTGTGCATGGTCATGGAGTACAACACTGTGCATGGTCATGGAGTACAACACTGTGCATGGTCATGGAGTGCAACACTGTGCATGGTCATGGAGTACAACACTGTGCATGGTCTTGGAGTGCAACACTGTGCATGGTCTTGGAGTACAACACTGTGCATGGTCATGGAGTACAACACTGTGCATGGTCATGGAGTACAACACTGTGCATGGTCATGGAGTACAACACTGTGCATGGTCATGGAGTACAACACTGTGCATGGTCATGGAGTGCAACACTGTGCATGGTCATGGAGTACAACACTGTGCATGGTCATGGAGTGGAACACTGTGCATGGTCTTGGAGTGAAACACTGTGCATGGCCATGGAGTACAACACTGTGCATTGTCATGGAGTACAACACTGTGCATGGTCTTGGAGTACAACACTGTGCATGGTCATGGAGTACAACACTGTGCATGGTCATGGAGTACAACACTGTGCATGGTCTTGGAGTACAACACTGTGCATGGTCTTGGAGTACAACACTGTGCATGGTCATGGAGTACAACACTGTGCATGGTCATGGAGTGCAACACTGTGCATGGTCATGGAGTACAACACTGTGCATGGTCATGGAGTGCAACACTGTGCATGGTCATGGAGTACAACACTGTGCATGGTCATGGAGTGCAACACTGTGCATGGTCTTGGAGTACAACACTGTGCATGGTCATGGAGTACAACACTGTGCATGGTCATGGAGTACAACACTGTGCATGGTCTTGGAGTACAACACTCTGCATGGTCATGGAGTACAACACTGTGCATGGTCTTGGAGTACAACACTGTGCATGGTCATGGAGTACAACACTGTGCATGGTCTTGGAGTGCAACACTGTGCATGGTCATGGAGTACAACACTTTGCATGGTCTTGGAGTACAACACTGTGCATGGTCATGGAGTACAACACTGTGCATGGTATTGGAGAACAACACTGTGCATGTTCATTGAGTACAACACTGTGCATGTTCATGGAGTGCAACACTGTGCATGGTCATGGAGTACAACACTGTGCATGGCCTTGGAATACTACACTGTGCATGGTCATGGATAACAGCAATGTGCATGGTCATGGAGTACAACACTTTGCATAGTCATGGAGTAGAACACAGTGCCTGGTCATGGAATGCCACAATGTGCATGGTCATGGAGTACTACTCTGTGCGTGTTCATGGAGTGCAACATTGTACAAAGTCTTGGAGTACAACACTGTGCATTGTCATGGAGTACAACACTTTGCATGGTTATGGAGAACGACACTGTGCATGGTCATGGAGTGTCACACTGTACATATTCATGGAGTACTACACTGTGCATGGTCTCGGAGTACAACACTGAGCATGGCCTTGGAGTACAACACTGTGCATGGTCTTGGAGTACAACACTGTGCATGGTCATGGAGTACAACACTGTGCATGGTCTTGGAGTACAACACTGTGCATGGTCATGGAGTACAACACTGTGCATGGTCTTGGAGTACAACACTGTGCATGGTCATGGAGTACAACACTGTGCATGGTCATGGAGTACAACACTGTGCATGGTCGTGGATAACAACACTGTGCAAGTTCATAGAGTAGAAAACAGTGCATGGTTATGGAGAATAACACTGTGTTTGCTATTGGAGTGCATCATTGTGCATGGTCTTGGGGTGCAACACTGTGCATGGTCTTGGAATACAATACTGTTCATGGATATGGAGTACAACACTGTGCATGGTCATGGAGGACAACACTTTACAAGTTCAAGTAGTACAACACTGTGCATGGTCCTGGAGTGCCAAAGAGTGCATGGTCATGGAGGACAACACAGTGCATGGTCTTGGAGTACAACACTGTGCATGGTCTTGGAGTACAACACTGTGCATGGTCAAGGAGTACAACACTGTGCATGGTCTTGGAGTACAACACTCTGCATGGTCATGGAGTACAACACTGTGCATGGTCTTGGAGTACAACACTGTGCATGGTCATGGAGTACAACACTGTGCATGGTCATGGAGTACAACACTGTGCATGGTCATGGAGTACAACACTGTGCATGGTCTTGGAGTACAACACTGTGCATGGTCTTGGAGTACAACACTGTGCATGGTCATGGAGTACAACACTGTGCATGGTCATGGAGTACAACACTGTGCATGGTCATGGAGTACAACACTGTGCATGGTCATGGAGTACAACACTGTGCATGGTCATGGAGTACAACACTGTGCATGGTCTTGGAGTACAACACTGTGCATGGTCTTGGAGTACAACACTGTGCATGGTCATGGAGTACAACACTGTGCATGGTCATGGAGTGCAACACTGTGCATGGTCTTGGAGTACAACACTGTGCATGGTCATGGAGTACAACACTGTGCATGGTCATGGAGTACAACACTGTGCATGGTCATGGAGTACAACACTGTGCATGGTCTTGGAGTACAACACTGTGCATGGTTATGGAGTACAACACTGTGAATGGTCACGGAGTACAACACTCTGCATGGTATTGGTGTACAACACTGTGCATGATCATGGAGTACAACACTGTGCATGGTCATGGAGTGCAACACTGTGCATGGTCTTGGAGTACAACACTGTGCATGGTCATGGAGTACAACACTGTGCATGGTCTTGGAGTACAACACTGTGCATGGTCATGGAGTACAACACTGTGCATGGTCATGGAGTACAACACTGTGCATGGTCTTGGAGTACAACACTGTGCATGGTCATGGAGTACAACACTGTGCATGGTCATGGAGTGCAACACTGTGCATGGTCTTGGAGTACAACACTGTGCATGGTCATGGAGTACAACACTGTGCATGGTCATGGAGTACAACACTGTGCATGGTCATGGAGTACAACACTGTGCATGGTCTTGGAGTACAACACTGTGCATGGTCATGGAGAACAACACTGTGCATGGTCATGGAGTGCAACACTGTGCATGGTCATGGAGTACAACACTGTGCATGGTCATGGAGTGCAACACTGTGCATGGTCATGGAGTACAACACTGTGCATGGTCATGGAGTACAACACTGTGCATGGTCTTGGAGTACAACACTGTGCATGGTCATGGAGTACAACACTGTGCATGGTCATGGAGTACAACACTGTGCATGGTCATGGAGTACAACACTGTGCATGGTCATGGAGTACAACACTGTGCATGGTCATGGAGTACAACACTGTGCATGGTCTTGGAGTACAACACTGTGCATGGTCTTGGAGTACAACACTGTGCATGGTCATGGAGTACAACACTGTGCATGGTCATGGAGTGCAACACTGTGCATGGTCATGGAGTACAACACTGTGCATGGTCATGGAGTGCAACACTGTGCATGGTCATGGAGTACAACACTGTGCATGGTCTTGGAGTACAACACTGTGCATGGTCATGGAGTACAACACTGTGCATGGTCATGGAGTACAACACTGTGCATGGTCATGGAGTACAACACTGTGCATGGTCATGGAGTACAACACTGTGCATGGTCATGGAGTGCAACACTGTGCATGGTCTTGGAGTACAACACTGTGCATGGTCATGGAGTGCAACACTGTGCATGGTCTTGGAGTACAACACTGTGCATGGTCATGGAGTGCAACACTGTGCATGGTCTTGGAGTACAACACTGTGCATGTTCATGGAGTACAACACTGTGCATGGTCATGGAATGCAACACTGTGCATGGTCATGGAGTACAACACTGTGCATGGTCATGGAGTGCAACACTGTGCATGGTCATGGAGTACAACACTGTGCATGGTCATGGAGTACAACACTGTGCATGGTCATGGAGTACAACACTGTGCATGGTCATGGAGTACAACACTGTGCATGGTATTGGAGTACAACACTGTGCATGGTCATGGAGTACAACACTGTGCATGGTCTTGGAGTACAACACTGTGCATGGTCTTGGAGTACAACACTGTGCATGGTCATGGAGTACAACACTGTGCATGGTCTTGGAGTACAACACTGTGCATGGTCATGGAGTACAACACTGTGCATGGTCTTGGAGTACAACACTGTGCATGGTCTTGGAGTACAACACTGTGCATGGTCATGGAGTACAACACTGTGCATGGTCTTGGAGTACAACACTGTGCATGGTCATGGAGTACAACACTGTGCATGGTCATGGAGTACAACACTGTGCATGGTCTTGGAGTACAACACTGTGCATGGTCATGGAGTACAACACTGTGCATGGTCATGGAGTGCAACACTGTGCATGGTCTTGGAGTACAACACTGTGCATGGTCATGGAGTACAACACTGTGCATGGTCATGGAATGCCACACTGTGCATGGTCATGGAGTACAACACTGTGCATGGTCATGGAGTGCAACACTGTGCATGGTCTTGGAGTACAACACTGTGCATGGTCATGGAGTACAACACTGTGCATGGTCATGGAGTGCAACACTGTGCATGGTCTTGGAGTACAACACTGTGCATGGTCTTGGAGTGCAACACTGTGCATGGTCTTGGAGTGCAACACTGTGCATGGTCATGGAGTGCAACACTGTGCATGGTCTTGGAGTACAACACTGTGCATGGTCATGGAGTACAACACTGTACATGGTCATGGAGTACAACACTGTGCATGGTCATGGAGTACAACACTGTGCATGGTCATGGAGTACAACACTGTGCATGGTCTTGGAGTACAACACTGTGCATGGTCATGGAGTACAACACTGTGCATGGTCATGGAGTACAACACTGTGCATGGTCATGGAGTGCAACACTGTGCATGGTCTTGGAGTACAACACTGTGCATGGTCATGGAGTACAACACTGTGCATGGTCATGGAGTACAACACTGTGCATGGTCATGGAGTGCAACACTGTGCATGGTCATGGAGTGCAACACTGTGCATGGTCTTGGAGTACAACACTGTGCATGGTCTTGGAGTACAACACTGTGCATGGTCATGGAGTACAACACTGTGCATGGTCATGGAGTACAACACTGTGCATGGTCTTGGAGTACAACACTGTGCATGGTCATGGAGTACAACACTGTGCATGGTCATGGAGTACAACACTGTGCATGGTCATGGAGTACAACACTGTGCATGGTCGTGGAGTACAACACTGTGCATGGTCATGGAGTACAACACTGTGCATGGTCATGGAGTACAACACTGTGCATGGTCTTGGAGTACAACACTGAGCATGGTCTTGGAGTACAACACTGTGCATGGTCTTGGAGTACAACACTGTGCATGGTCATGGAGTACAACACTGTGCATGGTCTTGGAGTGCAACACTGTGCATGGTCTTGGAGTACAACACTGTGCATGTTCATGGAGTGCAACAATGTGCATGGTCATGGAATGCCACACTGTACATGGTCATGGAGTACAACAATGTGCATGGTCATGGAATGCCACACTGTTCATAATCATGGAGTACAATACTGTGCATGGTCATTGAGTGCAACACTGTGCATGGACTTGGAATACAACACTGTGCATGGTCATGGAGTACAACACTGTGCATGGTCATGGAATGTATCGCTGTGCATGGTCTTGGAGTACAACACTGTGCATGGTCATGGAATGCAACACTGTGCATGGTCATGGAGTATAAAACTGTGCATGGTCATGGAGTACAACACTGTGCATGGTCTTGGAGTACAACACTGTGCATGGTCATGGAGTACAACACTGTGCATGGTCATGGAGTACAACACTGTGCATGGTCATGGAGTGCAACACTGTGCATGGTCATGGAGTACAACACTGTGCATGGTCATGGAGTGCAACACTGTGCATGGTCTTGGAGTACAACACTGTGCATGGTCATGGAGTACAACACTGTGCATGGTCATGGAGTGCAACACTGTGCATGGTCATGGAGTACAACACTGTGCATGGTCTTGGAGTACAACACTGTGCATGGTCTTGGAGTACAACACTGTGCATGGTCTTGGAGTACAACACTGTGCATGGTCATGGAATACAACACTGTGCATGGTCATGGAGTACAACACTGTGCATGGTCATGGAGTACAACACTGTGCATGGTCTTGGAGTACAACACTGTGCATGGTCTTGGAGTACAACACTGTGCATGGTCATGGAGTGCAACACTGTGCATGGTCATGGAGTACAACACTGTGCATGGTCATGGAGTACAACACTGTGCATGGTCTTGGAGTACAACACTGTGCATGGTCATGGAGTACAACACTGTGCATGGTCATGGAGTACAACACTGTGCATGGTCATGGAGTACAACACTGTGCATGGTCTTGGAGTACAACACTGTGCATGGTCATGGAGTACAACACTGCTGTGCATGGTCATGGAGTACAACACTGTGCATGGTCTTGGAGTACAACACTGTGCATGGTCTTGGAGTACAACACTGTGCATGGTCATGGAGTACAACACTGTGCATGGTCTTGGAGTACAACACTGTGCATGGTCATGGAGTACAACACTGTGCATGGTCTTGGAATACAACACTGTGCATGGTCTTGGAGTACAACACTGTGCATGGTCATGGAGTACAACACTGTGCATGGTCTTGGAGTACAACACTGTGCATGGTCATGGAGTACAACACTGTGCATGGTCATGGAGTACAACACTGTGCATGGTCATGGAGTACAACACTGTGCATGGTCTTGGAGTACAACACTGTGCATGGTCATGGAGTACAACACTGTGCATGGTTATGGAGTACAACACTGTGCATGGTCATGGTGTACAACACTGTGCATGGTCTTGGAGTACAACACTGTGCATGGTCTTGGAGTGCAACACTGTGCATGGTCTTGGAGTGCAACACTGTGCATGGTCATGGAGTGCAACACTGTGCATGGTCTTGGAATACAACACTGTGCATGGTCATGGAGTACAACACTGTGCATGGTCATGGAGTACAACACTGTGCATGGTTATGGAGAACAACACTGTGCATGGTCTTGGAGTACAACACTGTGCATGGTCATGGAGTACAACACTGTGCATGGTCATGGAGTACAACACTGTGCATGGTCTTGGAGTACAACACTGTGCATGGTCATGGAGTACAACACTGTGCATGGTCATGGAGTACAACACTGTGCATGGTCATGGAGTACAACACTGTGCATGGTCTTGGAGTACAACACTGTGCATGGTCATGGAGTACAACACTGTGCATGGTCTTGGAGTACAACACTGTGCATGGTCATGGAGAACAACACTGTGCATGGTCATGGAGTACAACACTGTGCATGGTCTTGGAGTACAACACTGTGCATGGTCATGGAGTACAACACTGTGCATGGTCATGGAGTACAACACTGTGCATGGTCATGGAGTGCAACACTGTGCATGGTCTTGGAGTACAACACTGTGCATGGTCATGGAGTACAACACTGTGCATGGTCATGGAGTGCAACACTGTGCATGGTCTTGGAGTACAACACTGTGCATGGTCATGGAGTACAACACTGTGCATGGTCTTGGAGTACAACACTGTGCATGGTCATGGAGTACAACACTGTGCATGGTCTTGGAATACAACACTGTGCATGGTCATGGAGTACAACACTGTGCATGGTCATGGAGTGCAACACTGTGCATGGTCTTGGAGTACAACACTGTGCATGGTCATGGAGTACAACACTGTGCATGGTCATGGAGTACAACACTGTGCATGGTCATGGAGTGCAACACTGTGCATGGTCTTGGAGTACAACACTGTGCATGGTCTTGGAGTACAACACTGTGCATGGTCTTGGAGTACAACACTGTGCATGGTCATAGAGTACAACACTGTGCATGGTCATGGAGTGCAACACTGTGCATGGTCATGGAGTACAACACTGTGCATGGTCATGGAGTACAACACTGTGCATGGTCATGGAGTGCAACACTGTGCATGGTCATGGAGTACAACACTGTGCATGGTCATGGAATACAACACTGTGCATGGTCTTGGAGTACAACATTGTGCATGGTCATGGAGTGCAACACTGTGCATGGTCATGGAGTACAACACTGTGCATGGTCATGGAGTACAACACTGTGCATGGTCTTGGAGTACAACACTGTGCATGGTCATGGAGTACAACACTGTGCATGGTCATGGAGTGCAACACTGTGCATGGTCTTGGAGTACAACACTGTGCATGGTCATGGAGTACAACACTGTGCATGGTCATGGAGTACAACACTGTGCATGGTCTTGGAGTACAACACTGTGCATGGTCATGGAGTACAACACTGTGCATGGTCTTGGAGTACAACACTGTGCATGGTCATGGAGTACAACACTGTGCATGGTCATGGAGTGCCAACACTGTGCATGGTCATGGAGTACAACACTGTGCATGGTCTTGGAGTACAACACTGTGCATGGTCATGGAGTACAACACTGTGCATGGTCATGGAGTACAACACTGTGCATGGTCATGGAGTACAACACTGTGCATGGTCATGGAGTGCAACACTGTGCATGGTCATGGAGTACAACACTGTGCATGGTCTCGGAGTACAACACTGTGCATGGTCTTGGAGTACAACACTGTGCATGGTCTTGGAGTACAACACTGTGCATGGTCATGGAGAACAACACTGTGCATGGTCTTGAAGTACAACACTGTGCATGGTCATGGAGTACAACACGGTGCATGGTCATGGAGTGCAACACAGTGCATGGTCATGGAGTACAACACTGTGCATGGTCTTGGAGTACAACACTGTGCATGGTTATTGAGTACAACACCGTGCATGGTCATTGAGTACAACACTGTGCATGGTCTTGGAGTACAATACTGTGCATGGTCACGGAGTACAACACTGTGCATGGTCATGGAGTACAACACTGTGCATGGTCATTGAGTACAACACTGTGCATGGTCATGGAATACAACACTGTGCATGGTCATGGAGTGCAACACTGTGCATGGTCTTGGAGTACAACACTGTGCATGGTCATGGAGTACAACACTGTGCATGGTCATGGAATGCAACACTGTGCATGGTCATGGAGTACAACACTGTGCATGGTCATGGAGTACAACACTGTGCATGGTCATGGAATACAAAACTGTGCATGGTCATGGAGTGCAACACTGTGCATGGTCTTGGAGTGCAACACTGTGCATGGTCTTGGAGTGCAACACTGTGCATGGTCTTGGAGTGCAACACTGTGCATGGTCATTGAGTGCAACACTGTGCATGGTCTTGGAGTACAACACTGTGCATGGTCATGGAGTACAACACTGTGCATGGTCTTGGAGTACAACACTGTGCATGGTCATGGAGTACAACACTGTGCATGGTCATGGAGTACAACACTGTGCATGGTCATGGAGTACAACACTGTGCATGGTCATGGAGTACAACACTGTGCATGGTCATGGAGTACAACACTGTGCATGGTCTTGGAGTACAACACTGTGCATGGTCATGGAGTACAACACTGTGCATGGTCATGGAGTGCAACACTGTGCATGGTCTTGGAGTGCAACACTGTGCATGGTCTTGGAGTACAACACTGTGCATGGTCATGGAGTACAACACTGTGCATGGTCATGGAGTACAACACTGTGCATGGTCTTGGAGTACAACACTGTGCATGGTCATGGAGTACAACACTGTGCATGGTCATGGAGTACAACACTGTGCATGGTCATTGAGTGCAACACTGTGCATGGTCATGGAGTGCAACACTGTGCATGGTCTTGGAGTACAACACTGTGCATGGTCATGGAGTACAACACTGTGCATGGTCTTGGAGTACAACACTGTGCATGGTCATGGAGTACAACACTGTGCATGGTCATGGAGTGCAACACTGTGCATGGTCTTGGAGTACAACACTGTGCATGGTCTTGGAGTACAACACTGTGCATGGTCATGGAGTACAACACTGTGCATGGTCTTGGAGTACAACACTGTGCATGGTCATGGAGTACAACACTGTGCATGGTCTTGGAGTACAACACTGTGCATGGTCATGGAATACAACACTGTGCATGGTCTTGGAGTACAACACTGTGCATGGTCATGGAGTGCAACACTGTGCATGGTCTTGGAGTACAACACTGTGCATGGTCATGGAGTGCAACACTGTGCATGGTCTTGGAGTACAACACTGTGCATGGTCATGGAGTACAACACTGTGCATGGTCATGGAGTACAACACTGTGCATGGTCATGGAGTACAACACTGTGCATGGTCATGGAGTACAACACTGTGCATGGTCATGGAGTACAACACTGTGCATGGTCATGGAGTACAACACTGTGCATGGTCATGGAGTGCAACACTGTGCATGGTCTTGGAGTACAACACTGTGCATGGTCATGGAGTGCAACACTGTGCATGGTCTTGGAGTACAACACTGTGCATGGTCATGGAGTACAACACTGTGCATGGTCATGGAGTGCAACACTGTGCATGGTCTTGGAGTACAACACTGTGCATGGTCATGGAGTGCAACACTGTGCATGGTCATGGAGTACAACACTGTGCATGGTCATGGAGTGCAACACTGTGCATGGTCATGGAGTACAACACAGTGCATGGTCATGGAATGCCACAATGTGCATGGTCATGGAGTATAAAACTGTCCATGGTTATGGAGTACAACACTGTGCATGGTCGTGGAGAACAATGCTGTGCAAGTTCATAGGGTAGAACACAGTTCATGGTTATGGAGAATAACACTGTGTTTGGTATTGGAGTGCATCATTGTGCATGGTCTTGGGGTGCAACACTGTGCATGGTCTTGGAATACAATACTGTGCATGGTCTTGGAGTACAACACTGTGCATGGTCATGGAGTACAACACTGTGCATGGTCATGGAGTACAACACTGTGCATGGTCTTGGAGTACAACACTGTGCATGGTCATGGAGTACAACACTGTGCATGGTCATGGAATGCAACACTGTGCATGGTCTTGGAGTACAACACTGTGCATGGTCATGGAATGCCACACTGTGCATGGTCATGGAGTACAACACTGTGCATGGTCATGGAGTGCAACACTGTGCATGGTCTTGGAGTACAACACTGTGCATGGTCATGGAGTGCAACACTGTGCATGGTCTTGGAGTTCAACACTGTGCATGGTCATGGAGTGCAACACTGTGCATGGTCTTGGAATACAACACTGTGCATGGTCTTGGAGTACAACACTGTGCATGGTCATGGAGAACAACACTGTGCATGGTCTTGGAGTACAACACTGTGCATGGTCATGGAGTACAACACTGTGCATGGTCATGGAGTACAACACTGTGCATGGTCATGGAGTGCAACACTGTGCATGGTCTTGGAGTACAACACTGTGCATGGTCATGGAGTACAACACTGTGCATGGTCATGGAGTACAACACTGTGCATGGTCATGGAGTACAACACTGTGCATGGTCATGGAGTACAACACTGTGCATGGTCATGGAGTACAACACTGTGCATGGTCATGGAGTACAACACTGTGCATGGTCATGGAGTACAACACTGTGCATGGTCATGGAGTACAACACTGTGCATGGTCATGGAGTGCAACACTGTGCATGGTCTTGGAGTACAACACTGTGCATGGTTATGGAGTACAACACTGTGCATGGTCATGGAGTACAACACTGTGCATGGTCATGGAGTACAACACTGTGCATGGTCTTGGAGTACAACACTGTGCATGGTCTTGGAGTACAACACTGTGCATGGTCATGGAGTGCAACACTGTGCATGGTCTTGGAGTACAACACTGTGCATGGTCATGGAATACAACACTGTGCATGGTCATGGAGTACAACACTGTGCATGGTCATGGAGTACAACACTGTGCATGGTCTTGGAGTACAACACTGTGCATGGTCATGGAATGCCACACTGTGCATGGTCATGGAGTACAACACTGTGCATGGTCATGGAGTACAACACTGTGCATGGTCTTGGAGTACAACACTGTGCATGGTCATGGAGTACAACACTGTGCATGGTCATGGAGTGCACACAGTGCGTAGTCATGGAGTACAATACTGTGTATGATCTTGGACAAAAACACTGTGCAAAGTCAGGGAGTACAACACTGTGCATGGAGTTGGAGTACAACATTGCGAATGCTCATATAGTGCATCACTGTGCATGGTCTTGCACAGTTTTGTTGTCCATGACAATGCAGAGTGTTGTTCTCCATGACCATGCAGAGTGTTGTACTCCATGACCATGCACAGAGTTGTATTCCATAACCATGCACAGTGTTGTTCTCCAAGACCATGCACAGTGATGCACTATATGAGCATGCACAATGTTGTACTCCAGTTCCATGCACAGTGTTGTTCTCCCTGACTTTGTACCGTGTTGTTCTCCAAGATCATGCACAGTGTTGCACTCCATGCCCATGCACAGTGCTTTTCTCCATGACAATGCACAGTGTGGCATTCCATGACCATGCACAGTGTTGTACTCCAAGAGCATGCACAGTGTTGCACTCAAAGACCAAGAACAGTGTTGTAATCCATAACCAGGCACAGTGTTGTACTCCATAATCATGCACAGTGTTGCACTCCAAGACCATGCACAGTGTTGTACTCCACGAACACACACTGTGTTCATTCCATGACCATGCACAGTGTTGTACTCCATGACCATGCACAGTGTTGTACTTCAAGACCATTCACAGTGTTGTTCTTCATAACCATACACAGTGTTGTTCTCCAAGACTATGCAAAATTTGTATTCCAAGACCATGTATAGTGTTGCACCCCATGATGACGCACAGTGTTGCACTCCAAGACCATGCACAGTGTTGTACAACAAGACCATGCACAGTGTTGTTCTCCATGACCATGCACTATTGGGAACTCCATGACCTTGCATAGTGTTGTACTCCATGACCAAGCACAGAGTTGCACTCCATGAACATGCACAGTGTTGTACTCCTTGACCTTGCAAAGTGTTGTTCTCCAAGATCATGCACAGTGTTGTACTCCATGACCATGCAGAGAGTTTTACTCCAAGACCATGAACATTGTTGCACTCCAAGCAAATGCAGAGTGTTATACTCCATGACTATTCACAGTGTTGTACTCCTTGACCATGCACAATGTTGCACTCCATGACCATGCACAGTTTTCTACTCCATGACAATGAACAGTGTGACATTCCGTGACAATGCACAGTGTTGCACTCCAAGACAATGCAGAGTGTTGTACTCCAAAACCATGCCAAGTTTTGCACTCCAAATCCATGCACAGTGTTGTACTCCATGACCATGCACTGTGTGCATTCCATGACCTTGCACAGTGTTGTACTCCATGACCATGCGCAGTGTTGTACTCCAATGCCATGCACAGTATTGAACTCCATGACCATGCATATTGTTGTACTCCATGACAATGCACAATGTGGTATTGCATGACCATGCACAGTGCACAATGCGCATAACCATGTACTTGTATTCCTAGAGCATGCAGAGTGTTGCATTCCATGACCATGCACAGTGTTGCACTCCAATACCATGCACAGAGTTGTACTCCAATACAATGCGCAGTGTTGAACTCTAAGGCCATGCACAGTGTTGTATTCCATGACCATGCACAGTTTTGTACTCCAAGACCATGTGTTGTACTGCATGAACATGCAATGTGTTGTTCTCCATAACCATTCTCAGTGTTGTACTCTATGACCATGCACAGTGTTGTTCTCCACAACCATGCAGAGTGTTGTACTCCAAGACCATTCACAGTGTTGTTCTCCATAACCATACAGAGTGTTGTTCTCCAAGACCATGCAGAATGTTGTACTCCATGACCATGCACGGTGTTGTACTCCATAAACATGCAAAGTGTTGTACTCCAAGACCATGCACAGTGTTGTACTCCAAGACCATGCACAGTGTTGTACTCCAAGACCATGCAGAGTTTCCACTCAGTTACCACGCACAGTTTTTTATTCCATGACCATGCACAGTGTTGTACTCCAAGACCATGCACAGTGTTGTACTCCAAGACCATGCACAGTGTTGCACTCCATGACCATGCACAGTATTGTACTCCATGATTATGCACATTGTGGCATTCCGTGACCATGCACAGTGTTGTATTCCATGATCATGCACAGTGTTGTACTTCATAATCATGCACAGTGTTTTACTCCAAGACCATTCACAGTGTTGTTCTCCATAACCTTACACAGTGTTGTTCTCCAAGACCATGCAGAGTGTTGTACTCCATGACCATGCACGGTGTGTACTGCAAGACCATGCAAAGTTTTGTACTCCATGACCATGCACAGGGTTGTACTCCAAGACCTTGTAATATGTTGCACTCCATCAACACGCAGAGTGTTGTACTCCATGACCATACACATTGTGGCATTCTATGACCATGCACAGTGTTGAATTCCATGACTATGCAAAGTGTTGTACTCCATGACCAAGCAGAGAGTTGCGCTCCATGAACATAAACATTGTTGTACTCCTTGACCTTGCAAAGTGTTGTTCTCAAAGAACATGCACAGGGTTGTACTCCACGACCATGCAGTTAGTTGTACTCCAAGACCATGCACAGTGTTGCACTCCATGCCCATGCACAGTGTTGTACTCCATGACCATACGCAATGTTATACTCCAAGAACATACAGAGTGATGCAAACCATGACCATGAACTGTGTTGTACTCCATGACTATGGAGAGTGTTGCACTCCATGACCATGCACAGTTTTGTTCTCCATGACCATGCACAGTGTTGTACTCCAAGACAATGCACAATGTTGCATTCCATGATCATGCACAGTGTTGTACTCCATGACAATGCACAGCGTGGCATTCCATGACTATGCACAGTGTTGAACTCCAAGAACATGCACAGTGTTGCACTCCAAGACCATGCACAGTGTTGTACTCCATTACCATGCACAGTGTTGAACTCCAAGACCATGCACAGTGTTGTACTCCGTGACAATGCACTGTGTGAATTCCATGAACATGCACAGTGTTGTACTCCAAGACCATGCACAGTGCTGCATTCCATGAACATGAAGGGTGATGTACTCCAAGACCATGCACAGTGTTGTACTCCAAGACGATGGACAGTGTTGCACTCCAAGACCATGCACAGTGTTGCACTCAATTAAAATGCACTTTGTTGTATTCCATGACCATGCACAGTGTTGTATTCCATAACCATGCACAGTATTGTACTCCAAGACAATGCACAGTGTTGTTCTCCATAACAATGCTCAGTGTTGTTCTCTATGACCATACATAGTGTTGTTCTCCACGACAATGCACAGTGTTGTATTCCAAGACCATGAGCAGTGTTGCACTCCATGACCATGCACAGTGTTGAACTCCAAGACCATGCACAGTGTTGCACTCCAAGACCATGCACAGTGTTGAACTCCAAGACCATGCACAGTGTTGAACTCCAAGACCATGCACAGTGTTGCACTACAAGACCATGCACAGTGTTGTACTCCAAGACCATGCACAGTGTTGCACTCCAAGACCATGCACAGTGTTGCACTCAATTACCATGCACTGTGTTGTATTCCATGACCATGCACAGTGTTGTACTCGAAGACCATACACAGTGTTGTAATCCAAGACCATGCACAGTGTTGTACTCCAAAACCATACAGAGTGTTGCACCCAATGACAATGCACAGTATTCCATGACCATGCACAGTGTTGTTCTACATAACCATACACAGTGTTGTTCTCCAAGACCATGCACAGTGTTGTACTCCATGACCATGCACAGTGTTGTACTCCAAGACCATGCACAGTGTTGTACTCCATGACCATGCACAGTGTTGTACTCCATAACCATGCACAGTGTTGTACTCCAAGACCATGCACAGTGTTGTACTCCATGACCATGCACAGTGTTGTACTCCAAGACCATGCACAGTGTTGTACTCCATGACCATGCACAGTGTTGCACTCCATGACCATGCACAGTGTTGTACTCCATGACCATGCACAGTGTTGCACTCCATGACCATGCACAGTGTTGTACTCCTTGACCATGCAAAGTGTTGTTCTCCAAGATCATGCACAGTGTTGTACTCCATGACCATGCAGAGAGTTGTACTCCAAGACCATGCACAGTGTTGCACTCCATGACCATGCACAGTGTTGTACTCCATGACCATGCAGAGTGTTGCACTCCATGACCATGCACAGTGTTGTACTCCATGACCATGCACAGTGTTGTACTCCATGACCATGCACAGTGTTGTACTCCAAGACCATGCACAGTGTTGTACTCCATGACCATGCACAGTGTTGTACTCCATGACCATGCACAGTGTTGTACTCCATGACCATGCACAGTGTTGTACTCCAAGACCATGCACAGTGTTGCACTCCATGACCATGCACAGTGTTGTACTCCAAGACCATGCACAGTGTTGCACTCCAAGACCATGCACAGTGTTGTACTCCAAGACCATGCACAGTGTTGCACTCCATGACCATGCACAGTGTTGTACTCCAAGACCATGCACAGTGTTGCACTCCATGACCATGCACAGTGTTGTACTCCATGACCATGCACAGTGTGGCATTCCATGACCATGCACAGTGTTGTACTCCATGACCATGCACAGTGTTGCACTCCATGACCATGCACAGTGTTGTACTCCATGACCATGCACAGTGTTGTACTCCATAACCATGCACAGTGTTGTACTCCAAGACCATGCACAGTGTTGTATTCCAAGACCATGCACAGTGTTGCACTCCATGACCATGCACAGTGTTGTACTCCATGACCATGCACAGTGTTGTACTCCAAGACCATGCACAGTGTTGTACTCCAAGACCATGCACAGTGTTGTACTCCAAGACCATGCACAGTGTTGTACTCCATGACCATGCACAGTGTTGTACTCCAAGACCATGCACAGTGTTGTACTCCATGACCATGCACAGTGTTGCACTCCATGACCATGCACAGTGTTGTACTCCATGACCATGCACAGTGTTGTACTCCAAGACCATGCACAGTGTTGCACTCCATGACCATGCACAGTGTTGTACTCCATGACCATGCACAGTGTTGCATTCCATGACCATGCACAGTGTTGTACTCCAAGACCATGCACAGTGTTGTACTCCAAGACCATGCACAGTGTTGTACTCCATGACCATGCACAGTGTTGTACTCCATGACCATGCACAGTGTTGTACTCCATGACCATGCACAGTGTTGTACTCCAAGACCATGCACAGTGTTGTACTCCATGACCATGCACAGTGTTGTACTCCAAGACCATGCACAGTGTTGTACTCCATGACCATGCACAGTGTTGTACTCCATGACCATGCACAGTGTTGTACTCCATGACCATGCACAGTGTTGTACTCCATGACCATGCACAGTGTTGTACTCCATGACCATGCACAGTGTTGCACTCCTTGACCATGCACAGTGTTGTTCTCCATGACCATGCACAGTGTGGCACTCCATGACCATGCACAGTGTTGTACTCCATGACCATGCACAGTGTTGTACTCCATGACCATGCACAGTGTTGTACTCCATGACCATGCACAGTGTTGTACTCCAAGACCATGCACAGTGTTGCACTCCATGACCATGCACTGTGTTGTACTCCATGACCATGCACAGTGTTGCACTCCATGACCATGCACAGTGTTGTACTCCATGACCATGCACAGTGTTGTACTCCATGACCATGCACAGTGTTGTACTCCATGACCATGCACAGTGTTGCACTCCATGACCATGCACAGTGTTGTACTCCAAGACCATGCACAGTGTTGTACTCCAAGACCATGCACAGTGTTGTACTCCATGACCATGCACAGTGTTGCACTCCATGACCATGCACAGTGTTGCACTCCAAGACCATGCACAGTGTTGTACTCCAAGACCATGCACAGTGTTGCACTCCAAGACCATGCACAGTGTTGCACTCCATGACCATGCACAGTGTTGTACTCCAAGACCATGCACAGTGTTGCACTCCATGACCATGCACAGTGTTGTACTCCAAGACCATGCACAGTGTTGCACTCCAAGACCATGCACAGTGTTGTACTCCATGACCATGCACAGTGTTGTACTCAATGACCATGCACAGTGTTGTACTCCAAGACCATGCACAGTGTTGTACTCCATGACCATGCACAGTGTTGTACTCCATGACCATGCACAGTGTTGTACTCCATGACCATGCACAGTGTTGTACTCCATGACCATGCACAGTGTTGTACTCCAATACCATGCACAGTGTTGTACTCCATGACCATGCACAGTGTGGTACTCCATGACCATGCACAGTGTTGCACTCCATGACCATGCACAGTGTTGTACTATATAACCATGCAAAGTGTTGTTCTCCATGACCATGCACATTGTTGTACTCCATGACAATGCACAGGGTGGCATTCCATGGCCAGGCACAGTGTTGTGCTCCAAGACCATGCACAGTGTTGTAATCCATGTCCATGTACTGTGTGCATTCACTGACCATGCACTCTTTGACACTCCATGACCATGCATAGTGTTGTACTCCATGACCATGCACAGTGTTGTACTTCATGACAATGCAAAGGGTTGTACTCCATGGCCATGCACAGTGTTTCACTCCAAGACCACACACAGTGTTGTTCTCCATGCCCATGCAATCTTTGACACTCCATGACCATGCATAGTGTTGCCCTCCATGACCATGCACAGTGTTGTACTCCTTGACCATGCAAAGTGTTGTTCTCCAAGATCATGCACAGTGTTGTACTCCTTGACCATGCAGAGGTCATTGTGTTGTACTCCATGAACATGCACAGTGTGGTACTCCATGACCATGCAGAGTGTTGAACTCCAAGACCATGCACAGTGTTGCACTCCATGACCATGCACAGTGTTTTACTCCATGATTATACACATTGTGGCATTCCATGACCATGCACAGTGTTGTACTCCAAGACCATGCACAGTGTTGCACCCCATGAACATGCACAGTGTTGCACTCCATGACCATGCACAGTGTTGTTCTCCATGACCATGCACAGTGTTGTACTCCATGACCATGCACAGTGTTGTACTCCATGACCATGCACAGTGTTGTACTCCATGACCATGCACAGTGTTGTACTCCAAGACCATGCACAGTGTTGTACTCCATGACCATGCACAGTGTTGTACTCCAAGACCATGCACAGTGTTGCACTCCAAGACCATGCACAGTTTTGCACTCCAAGACCATGCACAGTGTTGCACTCCAAGACTATGCACAGTTTTGCACTCAATTACCATGCACTGTGTTGTACTCCAAGACCATGCACAGTGTGGCATTCCATGACCATGCACAGTGTTGAACTACAAGACCATGCACAGTGTTGCACTCCAAGACCATGCACAGTGTTGTATTCCATGACCATGCACAGTGTTGTACTCGAAGACCATACACAGTGTTGTAATCCAAGACCATGCACAGTGTTGTACTCCATGACCATACGCAGTGTTGTACTCAATGATCATGCACAGTGTTGTACTTCATGACAATGCACAGCGGGGCTTTCGATGACCATGCACAGTGTTGAACTACAAGACCATGCACAGTGTTGCACTCCAAGACCATGCACAGTGTTGTACTCCAAGACCATGCACAGTGTTGTATTCCAAGACCATGCACAGTGTTGTATGCTATGACCATGTGCAGTGTTGTTCTCCTCGACCATGCACAGTGTTGTACTCCAAGACCATGCACAGTGTTGTACTCCAATTCCATGCACAGTGTTGTACTCATTGACCTTGAACAGTGTTGTAAACACTGACCTTGCACAATGTTGCACTCCATTACCATGCATGGTGTGGCATTCCATGACCATGCACAGTGTTGTACTCCATGACCATGCACAGTGTTGTACTCCATGACCATGCACAGTGTTGTACTCCAAGACCATGCACAGTGTTGTACTCCATGACCATGCACAGTGTTGTACTCCAAGACCATGCACAGTGTTGTACTCCATGACCATGCACAGTGTTGTACTCCATGACCATGCACAGTGTTGTACTCCATGACCATGCACAGTGTTGTAATCCATGACCATGCACAGTGTTGTACTCCAAAACCATGCACAGTGTTGTACTCCATAGACCATGCACAGTGTTGTACTCCATGACCATGCTACAGTGTTTGTACTCCATGACCATGCACAGTGTTGTACTCCATGACCATGCACAGTGTTGTATTCCAAGACCATGCACAGTGTTGTACTCCATGACCATGCACAGTGTTGCACTCCATGACCATGCACAGTGTTGTTCTCCATGACCATGCAAAGTGTTGTACTCCAAGACCATGCACAGTGTTGTACTCCATGACCATGCACAGTGTTGTACTCCATGACCATGCACAGTGTTGTACTCCATGACCATGCACAGTGTTGTACTCCAAGACCATGCACAGTGTTGTACTCCATGAACATGCACAGTGTGGCACTCCATGACCATGCACAGTGTTGTTCTCCATAACCATGCAGAGTGTTGTACTCCAAGACCATGCACAGTGTTGCTCTCCATGACCATGCACAGTATTGTACTCCATGACTATGCACAGTGTTGTACTCAATGACCATGCACAGTGTTGTACTCCATGACCATGCACAGTGTTGTACTCCATGACCATGCACAGTGTTGTACTCCAAGACCATGCACAGTGTTGTACTCCATGACCATGCACAGTGTTGTACTCCATGACCATGCACAGTGTTGCATTCCATGACCATGCACAGTGTTGTACTCCATGACCATGCACAGTGTTGTACTCCAAGACCATGCACAGTGTTGTACTCCATGACCATGCACAGTGTTGTACTCCAAGACCATGCACAGTGTTGTTCTCCATGACCATGCAGAGTGTTCTACTCCAAGACCATACACTGTGTTTTACTCCATGACCATGCACGGTGTTGTACTCCATAACCATGCAAAGTGTTGTACTCCAAGATCATGCAAAGTGTTGTACTCCATGACAATGCACAGTGGTTGTACTCCATGGCCATGCACAGTGTTGTACTCCAAGACCACACACAGTGTTGTACTCCATGACCATGCACAGTGTTGTACTCCAAGACCATGCACAGTGTTGTACTCCATGACCATGCACAGTGTTGTACTCCAAGACCATGCACAGTGTTGTACTCCATGACCATGCACAGTGTTGTACTCCATGACCATGCACAGTGTTGTACTCCAAGACCATGCACAGTGTTGTACTCCATGACCATGCACAGTGTTGTACTCCATGACCATGCACAGTGTTGTACTCCAAGACCATGCACAGTGTTGTACTCCATGACCATGCACAGTGTTGTACTCCATGACCATGCACAGTGTTGTACTCCATGACCATGCACAGTGTTGTACTCCATGACCATGCACAGTGTTGTGCTCCAAGACCATGCACAGTGTTGTATTCCATGACCATGCACAGTGTTGTACTCCATGACCATGCACAGTGTTGTACTCCAAGACCATGCACAGTGTTGTACTCCATGACCATGCACAGTGTTGTACTCCATGACCATGCACAGTGTTGTACTCCATGACCATGCACAGTGTTGTACTCCAAGACCATGCACAGTGTTGTTCTCCATGACCATGCACAGTGTTGTACTCCAAGACCATGCACAGTGTTGTACTCCATGACCATGCACAGTGTTGTACTCCATGACCATGCACAGTGTTGTACTCCATGACCATGCACAGTGTTGTACTCCATGACCATGCACAGTGTTGTACTCCATGACCATGCACAGTGTTGTACTCCATGACCATGCACAGTGTTGTACTCCATGACCATGCACAGTGTTGTACTCCATGACCATGCACAGTGTTGTACTCCAAGACCATGCACAGTGTTGCACTCCATGACCATGCACAGTGTTGTACTCCATGACCAAGCACTGTGTGCATTCCATGACCATGCACAGTGTTGTACTCCATGACCATGCACAGTGTTGTACTCCAAGACCATGCACAGTGTTGCACTCCATGACCATGCACAGTGTTGTACTCCATGACCATGCACAGTGTTGTACTCCAAGACCATGCACAGTGTTGTACTCCATGACCATGCACAGTGTTGTACTCCATGACCATGCACAGTGTTGTACTCCATGACCATGCACAGTGTTGTACTCCAAGACCATGCACAGTGTTGTACTCCAAGACCATGCACAGTGTTGTACTCCAAGACCATGCACAGTGTTGTACTCCATGACCATGCACAGTGTTGTACTCCATGACCATGCACAGTGTTGCACTCCATGACCATGCACAGTGTTGTACTCCATGACCATGCACAGTGTTGTACTCCAAGACCATGCACAGTGTTGTACTCCATGACCATGCACAGTGTTGTACTCCATGACCATGCACAGTGTTGCACTCCATGACCATGCACAGTGTTGTACTCCATGACTATGCACAGTGTTGTACTCAATGACCATGCACGGTGTTGTACTCAATAACCATGCAAAGTGTTGTACTCCAAGACATTGCATAGTGTTGTACTCCAAGACCATGCACAGTGTTGCACTCCAAGACCATGAACAGTGAGGTACTCCATGACCAAGCACTGCGTGCAATCCATGACCATGCACTGTGTTGTACTCCATGACCATGCACATTGTTGTACTCCAAGACCATGCAGAGTGTTGTACTCCATGACCATGCACAGTGTTGTACTCCATGACCATGCACAGTGTTGTACTCCAAGACCATGCACAGTGTTGTACTCCAAGACCATGCACAGTGTTGTACTCCAAGACCATGCACAGTGTTGTACTCCATGACCATGCACAGTGTTGTACTCCAAGACCATGCACAGTGTTGTACTCCATGAATATGCACAGTGTTGTACTCCATGACCATGCACACTGTTGCATTCCATGACCATGCATAGTGTTGTACTCCAAGACCAGGCACAGTGATGTTCTCCATGACCACGAACTGTGTGCATTCCATGACCATGCACAGTGTAGTACTATATGACCATGCACAGTGTTGCACTCCATGACCATGCACATTGTTGTACTACATGAACATGCACAGTGTGGCACTCCATGACCATGCACATTGTTTCACTCCAAGACCATGCACAGTGTTGTATTCCATGACCATGCACAGTGTTGTACTCCATAACAATGCACAGTGTTGTATTCCAAGACCATGCACAGTGTTGCACCCCATGATCATGCACAATGTTGCACTCCATGAACACGCACAGTGTTGTACTCCAAGACCATGCACAGTGTTGTATTCCATGACCATGCACAGTGTTGTACTCCATATCCATGCACAGTGTTGTATTCCATGACCATGCACAGTGTTGTACTCCATGACCATGCACAGTGTTGTACTCCAAGACCATGCACAGTGTTGCACTCCATGACCATGCACAGTGTTGTACTCCATGACCATGCACAGTGTTGTACTCCATGACCATGCACAGTGTTGTACTCCATGACCATGCACAGTGTTGTACTCCATGACCTTGCACAGTGTTGTACTCCAAGACCATGCACAGTGTTGCACTCCATGACCATGCACAGTGTTGTACACCATGACCATGCACAGTGTTGCACTCCATGACCATGCACAGTGTTGTACTCCATGACCATGCACAGTGTTGTACTCCAAGACCATGCACAGTGTTGTACTCCATGACCATGCACAGTGTTGTACTCCATGACCATGCACAGTGTTGTACTCCATGACCATGCACAGTGTTGTACTCCATGACCATGCACAGTGTTGTACTCAAAGACCATGCACAGTGTTGTACTCCATGACCATGCACAGTGTTGTACTCCATGACCATGCACAGTGTTGCATTCCATGACCATGCACAGTGTTGTACTCCATGACCATGCACAGTGTTGTACTCCATGACCATGCACAGTGTTGTATTCCATGACCATGCACAGTGTTGTACTCCAAGACCATGCACAGTGTTGTACTCCAAGACCATGCACAGTGTTGCATTCCATGACCATGCACAGTGTTGCACTCCATGACCATGCACAGTGTTGTACTCCAAGACCATGCACAGTGTTGCATTCCAAGACCATGCACAGTGTTGTACTCCATGACCATGCACAGTGTTGTACTCCAAGACCATGCACAGTGTTGCACTCCATGACCATGCACAGTGTTGTACTCCAAGACCATGCACAGTGTTGTACTCCATGACCATGCACAGTGTTGTACTCCATGACCATGCACAGTGTTGCACTCCATGACCATGCACAGTGTTGTACTCCATGACCATGCACAGTGTTGTACTCCATGACCATGCACAGTGTTGTACTCCAAGACCATGCACAGTGTTGTACTCCATGACCATGCACAGTGTTGTACTCCATGACCATGCACAGTGTTGTACTCCATGACCATGCACAGTGTTGTACTCCAAGACCATGCACAGTGTTGTACTCCATGACCATGCACAGTGTTGTACTCCAAGACCATGCACAGTGTTGCACTCCATGACCATGCACAGTGTTGTACTCCATGACCATGCACAGTGTTGCACTCCATGACCATGCACAGTGTTGTACTCCATGACCATGCACAGTGTTGTACTCCAAGACCATGCACAGTGTTGCACTCCATGACCATGCACAGTGTTGTACTCCATGACCATGCACAGTGTTGTACTCCAAGACCATGCACAGTGTTGCACTCCATGACCATGCACAGTGTTGTACTCCATGACCATGCACAGTGTTGCACTCCATGACCATGCACAGTGTTGTACTCCATGACCATGCACAGTGTTGTACTCCAAGACCATGCACAGTGTTGTACTCCATGACCATGCACAGTGTTGTACTCCATGACCATGCACAGTGTTGTACTCCATGACCATGCACAGTGTTGTACTCCATGACCATGCACAGTGTTGTACTCCAAGACCATGCACAGTGTTGCACTCCATGACCATGCACAGTGTTGTACTCCATGACCATGCACAGTGTTGCACTCCATGACCATGCACAGTGTTGTACTCCAAGACCATGCACAGTGTTGCACTCCATGACCATGCACAGTGTTGTACTCCATGACCATGCACAGTGTTGTACTCCAAGACCATGCACAGTGTTGTACTCCATGACCATGCACAGTGTTGCACTCCATGACCATGCACAGTGTTGTACTCCAAGACCATGCACAGTGTTGTACTCCATGACCATGCACAGTGTTGTACTCCATGACCATGCACAGTGTTGTACTCCAAGACCATGCACAGTGTTGTACTCCAAGACCATGCACAGTGTTGCACTCCAAGACCATGCACAGTGTTGTACTCCATGACCATGCACAGTGTTGTACTCCAAGACCATGCACAGTGTTGTACTCCATGACCATGCACAGTGTTGTACTCCATGACCATGCACAGTGTTGTACTCCATGACCATGCACAGTGTTGTACTCCATGACCATGCACAGTGTTGTACTCCAAGACCATGCACAGTGTTGTTCTCCATGACCATGCACAGTGTTGTACTCCAAGACCATGCACAGTGTTGTACTCCAATGACCATGCACAGTGTTGTACTCCAAGACCATGCACAGTGTTGTACTCCAAGACCATGCACAGTGTTGTACTCCAAGACCATGCACAGTGTTGTACTCCAAGACCATGCACAGTGTTGTACTCCAAGACCATGCACAGTGTTGTACTCCAAGACCATGCACAGTGTTGTACTCCATGACCATGCACAGTGTTGCACTCCATGACCATGCACAGTGTTGTACTCCATGACCATGCACAGTGTTGTACTCCATGACCATGCACAGTGTTGTACTCCATGACCATGCACAGTGTTGTACTCCATGACCATGCACAGTGTTGTACTCCATGACCATGCACAGTGTTGTACTCCAAGACCATGCACAGTGTTGCACTCCATGACCATGCACAGTGTTGTACTCCATGACCATGCACAGTGTTGTACTCCATGACCATGCACAGTGTTGTACTCCAAGACCATGCACAGTGTTGTACTCCATGACCATGCACAGTGTTGCACTCCATGAACATGCACAGTGTTGTACTCCATGACCATGCAAAGTGTTGTTCTCCAAGATCATGCACAGTGTTGTACTCCATGACCATGCAGAGAGTTGTACTTCAAGACCATGCACAGTGTTGCGCACCATGACTATGAACAGTGTTGTACTCCATGACCATGGAGAGTGTTGCACTCCATGACCATGAACAGTTTTGTACTCCATGACCATGCACAGTGTTGTACTCCAAGACCATGCACAGTGTTGTATTCCAAGAGCATGCACAGTGTTGTACTCCATGACCATGCGCAGTGTTGTACTCCATGACCATGTACAGTGTTGTACTCCAAGACCATTCACAGTGTTGTATACCAAGAGCATGCACAGTATTGCACTCCATGATCATTCACAGTGTTTTACTCCAAGACCATATACAGTGTTGTATTCGAAGACCATGCAGAGTGTTGCACCCCATGATCATGCACAGTGTTGCATTCCAAGATCATTCACAGTGTTGCACTCCAAGACCATGCACAGTATTGTACTCCATGACCATGCACAGTGTTGCATTCCATGACCATGCACAGTGTTGTACTCCAAGACCATGCACAGTGTTGCACTCCATGATCATGCACAGTATTGTACTCCATGACTATGCACAGTGTGGCATTCCATGACCATGCACAGTGTTGTACTCCAAAACCATGCAGAGTGCAGCACCCAATGACCATGCACAATGTTGTATTCCATGACCATGCACAGTGTTGTACTTCATAATCATGCACAGTGTTTTACTCCAAGACCATTCACAGAGTTGTTCTCCATAACCATACAGAGTTTTGTTCTCCAAGACCATGCAGAGTGTTGTACTCCATAACCATGCAAAGTGTTGTAACCCATGACCACGCACAGTGTTATACTCCAAGACCATGCACAGTGTTGTACACCAAGACCATGCACAGTGTTGTACTCCATGACCATGCACAGTGTTGTACTCCATGACCATGCACAGTGTTGTACTCCATGACCATGCACAGTGTTGCACTCCATGACCATGCACAGTGTTGTACTCCATGACCATGCACAGTGTTGTTCTCCAAGATCATGCACAGTGTTGTACTCCATGACCATGCACAGTGTTGTACTCCATGACCATGCACAGTGTTGTACTCCATGACCATGCACAGTGTTGCACTCCATGACCATGCACAGTGTTGTACTCCAAGACCATGCACAGTGTTGTACTTCATAACCATGCACATTGTTGTACTCCATGGCCATGCACAGTGTTGTACTCCAAGTCCAAGCACAGTGTTGCATTCCATGACCATGCAAAGTGTTGTACTCCCTGACCTTGCAAAGTGTTGTTTTCCAAGATCATGCATATTGTTGTACTCCATGACCATGCATACAGTTGTATTCCTAGACCATGCACAGTGTTGCATTCCATGCCCATGCACAGTGTTGTACTCCAAGACCATGCCCAGTGATGCATTCCATGACCATGAACAGTGTTGTACTCCATGACCATAGAGAGTGTTGCACTCCATGACCATGCACAGTTTTGTACTCCATGACCATGCACAGTGTTGAACTCCAAGACCATGCACAGTGTTGTACTCCATGACCATGCACAGTGTTGTACTCCATGACCATGCACAGTGTTGTACTCCATGACCATGCACAGTGTTGCACTCCATGACCATGCACAGTGTTGTACTCCAAGACCATGCACAGTGTTGCACTCCATGACCATGCACAGTGTTGTACTCCATGACCATGCACAGTGTTGCACTCCATGACCATGCACAGTGTTGTACTCCATGACCATGCACAGTGTTGTACTCCATGACCATGCACAGTGTTGTATTCCAAGACCATGCACAGTGTTGCACTCCATGACCATGCACAGTGTTGAACTCCAAGACCATGCACAGTGTTGCACTCCAAGACCATGCACAGTGTTGTACTCCAAGACCATGCACAGTGTTGTACTCCATGACCATGCACAGTGTTGTACTCCATGACCATGCACAGTGTTGTACTCCATGACCATGCACAGTGTTGTACTCCATGACCATGCACAGTGTTGTACTCCAAGACCATGCACAGTGTTGCACTCCATGACCATGCACAGTGTTGTACTCCATGACCATGCACAGTGTTGTACTCCAAGACCATGCACAGTGTTGTACTCCATGACCATGCACAGTGTTGTACTCCATGACCATGCACAGTGTTGTACTCCATGACCATGCACAGTGTTGTACTCCAAGACCATGCACAGTGTTGTACTCCAAGACCATGCACAGTGTTGTATTCCATGACCATGCACAGTGTTGTACTCCAAGACCATGCACAGTGTTGTATTCCAAGACCATGCACAGTGTTGCACTCCATGACCATGCACAGTGTTGCACTCCAAGACCATGCACAGTGTTGCACTCCAAGACCATGCACAGTGTTGTACTCCAAGACCATGCACAGTGTTGTACTCCATGACCATGCACAGTGTTGTACTCCATGACCATGCACAGTGTTGTACTCCATGACCATGCACAGTGTTGTACTCCAAGACCATGCACAGTGTTGCACTCCATGACCATGCACAGTGTTGTACTCCATGACCATGCACAGTGTTGTACTCCAAGACCATGCACAGTGTTGCACTCCATGACCATGCACAGTGTTGTACTCCATGACCATGCACAGTGTTGCACTCCATGACCATGCACAGTGTTGTACTCCAAGACCATGCACAGTGTTGTACTCCATGACCATGCACAGTGTTGCATTCCATGACCATGCACAGTGTTGTACTCCATGACCATGCACAGTGTTGTACTCCAAGACCATGCACAGTGTTGCACTCCATGACCATGCACAGTGTTGTACTCCATGACCATGCACAGTGTTGCACTCCATGACCATGCACAGTGTTGTACTCCATGACCATGCACAGTGTTGCACTCCATGACCATGCACAGTGTTGTACTCCATGACCATGCACAGTGTTGTACTCCATGACCATGCACAGTGTTGCACTCCATGACCATGCACAGTGTTGTACTCCATGACCATGCACAGAGGTGCACTCCATGACCATGCACAGTGTTGTACTCCATGACCATGCACAGTGTTGCACCCAATGACCATGCACTGTGTTGTATTCCATGAACATGCACAGTGTTGTGCTCCATAACCATGCATTGTGTTGTACTCCAAGACCATGCATAGTGTTGTTCTCCAAAACCATGCAGAGTGTTGTACTCCAAGACCATACACTGTGTTGTACTCCATGACCATGTACGGTGTTGTATTCCATAACCATGCAAAGTGTTATACTCCAAGATCATGCAATGTGTTGTACTCTATGACCATGCACAATATTGTACTCCAAGACCATGCAAGTGTTGTACTTCATGACAATGCAAAGGGTTGCACTCCATGGCCATGCACAGTGTTTCACTCCAAGACCATGCACAGTGTTGTTCTCCATGACCATGCACAGTGTTGCACTCCAAGACCATGCACAGTGTTGTACTCCATGACCATGCACAGTGTTGTACTCCATGACCATGCACAGTGTTGTACTCCATGACCATGCACAGTGTTGTACTCCATGAACATGCACAGTGTTGTACTCCATGACCATGCACAGTGTTGTACTCCAAGACCATGCACAGTGTTGTACTCCAAGACCATGCACAGTGTTGTACTCCAAGACCATGCACAGTGTTGCACTCCAAGACCATGCACAGTGTTGTACTCCAAGACCATGCACAGTGTTGCACTCCAAGACCATGCACAGTGTTGTACTCCAAGACCATGCACAGTGTTGTACTCCAAGACCATGCACAGTGTTGCACTCCATGACCATGCACAGTGTTGTACTCCAAGACCATGCACAGTGTTGTACTCCAAGACCATGCACAGTGTTGTACTCCAAAACCATGCACAGTGTTGTACTCCATGACCATGCACAGTGTTGTACTCCAAGACCATGCACAGTGTTGTACTCCATGACCATGCACAGTGTTGTACTCCATGACCATGCACAGTGTTGTACTCCATGACCATGCACAGTGTTGCACTCCATGCCCATGCACAGTGTTGTATTCCATGACCATACGCAGTATTGTACTCCAAGACCATGCAGAGTGATGCACACCATGACCATGAACAGTGGTATATTCCATGACCATGCACAGTGTTGCACTCCAAGACCATGTGCACAATGTTTTACTGCAATACCATGTACAGTGTTGAACTCCAAAACCATTCACAGTTTTGTACTCCATGACTATGCACTGTGTGAATTCCTTGAGCATGCACAGAGTTGTACTCCAAGACCATACACAGTGTGGCATTCCATGACCATGCACAGTGTTGTACTCCAAGACCATGCACAGTGTTGCACTCCAAGACCATGCACAGTGTTGTACTCCAAAACCATGCACAGTGTTGCACCCAATGACCATGCACAGTGTTGTATTCCATGACCATGCACAGTGTTGTACTCCATAACCATGCACAGTGTTGTACTCCAAGACCATGCACAGTGTTGTACTCCATGACCATGCACAGTGTTGTACTCCAAGACCATGCACAGTGTTGTACTCCATGACTATGCACAGTGTGGCATTCCATGACCATGCACAGTGTTGTACTCCAAAACCATGCACAGTGTTGCACCCAATGACCATGCACAGTGTTGTATTCCATGACCATGCACAGTGTTGTACTCCATAACCATGCACAGTGTTGTACTCCAAGACCATGCACAGTGTTGTTCTCCATAACCATGCACAGTGTTGTACTCCAAGACCATGCACAGTGTTGTACTCCATGACCATGCACATTGTTGTACTCCATAACCATGCAAAGTGTTGTACTCCAAGACCATGCAAAGTTTTGTAACCCATGACCATGCACAGTGTTATACTCCAAGACCATGCACAGTGTTGTACATCAAGACCATGCACAGTGTTGTTCTCCATGACCATGCACTCTTTGGCACTCCATGACCATGCAGAGTGATGCACAATATGACCATGAACAGTGTTGTACTCCATGACCATGGAGAATATTGCACTTCATGACCATGCACAGTTTTGTACTCCATGACCATGCACAGTGTTGTACTCCAAGACCAAGCACAATGTTGCACTCCATGATCATGCACAGTGTTGTACTCCATGACAATGCACAGCGGGGCATTCAATGACTATGCACAGTGTTGAACTCCAAGACCATGCACAGTGTTGTTCTCCAATACCATGCACAGTGTTGAACTCCAAGACCATGCACAGTGTTGTACTCCATGACCATGCACTGTGTGCATTCCATGACCATGCACAGTGTTGTACTCCAAGACCATGCACAGTGTGGCATTCCATGACCATGCACAGTGTTGTACTCCAAGACCATGCACAGTGTTGTATTCCAAGACCATGCACAGTGTTGCACTCCATGACCATGCACAGTGTTGTACTCCAAGACCATGCACAGTGTTGTACTCCAAGACCATGCACAGTGTTGTACTCCAAGACCATGCACAGTGTTGCACTCCAAGACCATGCACAGTGTTGTACTCCAAGACCATGCACAGTGTGGCATTCCATGACCATGCACAGTGTTGTACTCCAAGACCATGCACAGTGTTGTATTCCATGACCATGCACCGTGTTGTACTCCATAACCATGCACAGTGTTGTATTCCAAGATCATATACAGTGTTGTTCTCCATAACCATGCAGAGTGTTGTACTCTATGACCATGAACAGTGTTGTTCTCCACGACCAAGCAGAGTGTTGCACTCCAAGACCATAGAGAGTGTTGTACTCCATGACAATGCACAGTGTTGTACTCCAAGATCATGCACAGTGTTGTACTCCTAGACCATGCACAGTGTTGTTCTCCATGACCATGCACAGTGTTGTACTCCATGACCTTCCTCGGTATTGTATCCCAAGACCTTGCACAGTGTTGCACTCCATCAACATGCACAGTGTTTCACTCCAAGACCACGCACAGTGTTGCACTGCACGACCATGCACAGTGTTGTACTCCAAGACCATGCACAGTTTTCCTCTCCAAGACCATGCACAGCTTTTTATTCCATGACCATGCAGAATGTTGTACTCCAAGACCATGCACAGTGATGCACTCCATGACCATGCACAGTGTTGTACTCCATGACCATGCACAGTGTTGCACTCCATGACCATGCACAGTTTTGTACTCCAAGACCATGCACAGTGTTGCACTCCATGAAAATGCACAGTGTGGTACTCCATGACCATGCACAGTGTTGTACTCCATGACCTTGCACAGTGTTGTATCCCAAGACCTTGCACAGTGTTGCGCTCCATCAACATGCACAGTGTTGCACTCCAAGGCCATGCACAGTGATGCACTCCATGACCTTGAAGAGTATTGTACACCATGACCTTGCAGAGTGTTGCACTCCATGACCATGGACAGTTTTGTACTCCATGACTATGCACAGTGTTGTACTCCAAGATCTTGCACAATGTTGCACTCCATCAACACAAAGAGTGTTGTACTCCATGACCATACACATTGTGGCATTCCATAACCATGCACAGTGTTGAACTCCATGACTATGCAAAGTGTTGTACTCCATGACCATGCACAGTGTTGTACTCATTAACCATGCACAGTGTTGTACTCCAAGACCATGCACAGTTTAGTATTCCAAGAGCATGCACAGTGTTACACTAAATGACCATGCACAGTGTTGTACTCCATGACCATGTACAGTGTTGTATTCCAAGACCTTGCACAGTGTTTTACTCCAAGAGCATGCACAGTGTTGCACTCCATGACATTGCACAATGTTGTACTCCAAGACCATGCACAGTGTTGTATTCCAAGACCATGCATAGTGTTGCACCCCATGATCATGCTCAGTGTTGCACTCCAAGATCATGCACAATGTTGTACTTCATAACTATGCACTGTTTGCATTCCATGACCATGCACGGTGTTGTACTCCATGACCATGCACAGTGTTGTACCCCAAGACCATGCACAGTGTTGCACTCCATGACAATGCACAGTATTGTACTCCATGATTATGCACAGTGTGGCATTCCGTGAACATGCACAGTATTGTACTCCTACTCCATGCAGAGTTTTGCACCCAATGACCATGAACATTGTTGTACTCCATAACCATGCACAGTGTTGTACTCTATGACCTTGCACAGTGTTGTTCTCCACGACCATGCACAGTGTTGTAATCCAAGACCATGCACAGTGTTGCACTCCATGACCATGCTCAGTGTTGTATGCCAAGACCATGCACAGTGTTGTACTCCATGAAAATGCACAGTGTGGTACTACATGACCATGCACAGTGTTGTTACCCATGACCATGCACAATGTTTTAACCCATGACCATGCACAGTGTTGTACTCCAAGACCATGCACATGTTGTACACCAAGACCATGCACAGTGTTGTTCTCCATGACCATGCACTCTTTGGCACTCCATGACCATGCATAGTGTTGTACTCCATGACAAATCACAGATTTGCACTCAATGAACATGCACAGTGTTGCACTCCTTGACCTTGCAAAGTGTTTTTCTCCAAGATCATGCACAGTGTTGAATTCCATGACCATGCAGGGAGTTGTACTCCAAGACCATGCACAGTGTTGCATTCCATGCCCATGCACAGCATTGTACTCCATGACCATACGCAGTGTTGTACTCAATGATCATGCACAGTGTTGTACTTCATGACAATGCACAGCGGGGCTTTCCATGACCATGCACAGTGTTGAACTACAAGACCATGCACAGTGTTGCACTCCAAGACCATGCACAGTGTTGTACTCCAAGACCATGCACAGTGTTGAACTACAAGACCATGCACAGTGTTGCAATCCAAGACCATGCACATTTTTGTACTCCAAGACCATGCACATTGTTGCACTCCAAGACTATGCACAGTGTTGCACTCAATTACCATGCACTGTGTTGTACTCCAAGACCATGCACAGTGTGGCATTCCATGACCATGCACAGTGTTGAACTACAAGACCATGCACAGTGTTGCACTCCAAGACCATGCACAGTGTTGTACTCCAAGGCCATGCACAGTGTTGCTCTCAATTACTATGCGCTGTGTTGTATTCCATGCCGATGCACAGTGTCGTACTCCATAACCATGCACAGTTTTGTACTCGAAGATCATACCATGCACAGTGTTGTACTACATAACCATGCACAGTGTTGTACTCCAAGACCATACACAGTGTTGTACTCCATAACCATGCACAGTGTTGTTCTCCACGGCAATGCACAGTGTTGTAATCCAAGACCATGCACAGTGTTGTACTCCATGACCATGCACAATGTTGCACTCCAAGACCATGCACAGTGTTGTACTCCAATACCATGCACAGTGTTGAACTCCAAGACCATGCACAGTGTTGTACTCCAAGACCATGCAGTGTGTGCATTCCATAACCATGCACAGTGTTGTACTCCAAGACCATGCACAGTGTGGCATTCCATGAACATGCACAGTGTTGAACTACAAGACCATGCACAGTGTTGCACTCCAAGACCATGCACAGTGTTGTACTCCAAGACCATGCACAGTGTTGCTCTCAATTACTATGCGCTTTGTTGTTTTCCATGCCCATGCACAGTGTCGTACTCCATAACCATGCACAGTGTCGTACTCGAATATCATACACAGTGTTGTACTCCATAACCATGCACAGTTTTGTACTCGAAGACCATACACAGTGTTGTTCTCCACGACCATGCACAGTGTTGTACTCCAAAACCATGCAGAGTGTTGCACCCAATGACCATGCACAGTGTTGTATTCCATGACCATGCACAGTGTTGTACTCCATAACCATGCACATTGTTGTACTCCAAGACCATTCACAGTGTTGTTCTTCATAACCATACAAAGTGTTGTTCTCCAAGACCTTGCAGAGTGTTGTACTACATGACCATGCACGGTGTTGTTCTCCATAACCATGCAAATTGTTGTACACCAAGACCATGCAAAGTTTTGTAACCCATGACCATGCACAGTGTTATACTCCAAGACTATGCACAGTGTTGTACATCAAGACCATGCACAGTGTTGTTCTCCATGACCATGCACAGTTTTGTATTCCAAGAGCATGCACAGTGTTACACTAAATGACCACGCACAGTGTTGTACTCCATGACCATGTACAGTGTTGTATTCCAAGACCTTGCACAGTGTTTTACTCCAAGAGCATGCACAGTGTTGCACTCCATGACATTGCACAATGTTATACTCCAAGACCATGCACAGTGTTGTATTCCAAGACCATGCATAGTGTTGCACCGCATGATCATGCTCAGTCTTGCACTCCATGACAATGCACAGTATTGTACTCCATGATTATGCACAGTGTGGCATTCCGTGAACATGCACAGTGTTGTACTCCTACACCATGCACAGTGTTGTACTCCAAGACCATGCACAATGTTGTACTTCATAACTATGCACTGTTTGCATTCCATGACCATGCACGGTGTTGTACTCCATGACCATGCACAGTGTTGTACTCCAAGACCATGCACAGTTTTGCACTCCATGACAATGCACAGTATTGTACTCCATGATTATGCACAGTGTGGCATTCCGTGAACATGCACAGTGTTGTACTCCTACACCATGCAGAGTGTTGCACCCAATGACCATGAACATTGTTGTACTCCATAACCATGCACAGTGTTGTACTCTATGACCTTGCACAGTGTTGTTCTCCACGACCATGCACAGTGTTGTAATCCAAGACCATGCACAGTGTTGTACTCCATGACCATGCACAGTGTTGTATGCCAAGACCATGCACAGTGTTGTACTCCATGAAAATGCACAGTGTGGTACTCCATGACCATGCACAGTGTTGTAACCCATGACCATGCACAGTGTTGTAACCCATGACCATGCACAGTGTTGTACTCCAAGACCATGCACATGTTGTACACCAAGACCATGCACAGTGTTGTTCTCCATGACCATGCACTCTTTGGCACTCCATGACCATGCATAGTGTTGTACTTCATGACAATGCACAGCGGGACATTCCATGACCATGCACAGTGTTGAACTACAAGACCATGCACAGTGTTGCACCCCAAGACCATGCACAGTGTTGTACTCCAAGACCATGCACAGTGTTGAACTACAAGACCATGCACAGTGTTGCACTCCAAGACCATGCACATTTTTGTACTCCAAGACCATGCACATTGTTGCACTCCAAGACTATGCACAGTGTAGCACTCAATTACCATGCACTGTGTTGTACTCCAAGACCATACACAGTGTGGCATTCCATGACCATGCACAGTGTTGAACTACAAGACCATGCACTGTGTTGCACTCCAAGACCATGCACAGTGTTGTACTCCAAGGCCATGCACAGTGTTGCTCTCAATTACTATGCGCTGTGTTGTATTCCATGCCGATGCACAGTGTCGTACTCCATAACCATGCACAGTTTTGTACTCGAAGATCATACCATGCACAGTGTTGTACTACATAACCATGCACAGTGTTGTACTCCAAGATAAACAGTGTTGTACTCCATAACCATGCACAGTGTTGTTCTCCACGGCAATGCACAGTGTTGTAATCCAAGACCATGCACAGTGTTGTACTCCATGACCATGCAAAATGTTGCACTCCAAGACCATGCACAGTGTTGTACTCCAATACCATGCACAGTGTTGAACTCCAAGACCATGCACAGTGTTGTACTCTAAGACCATGCAGTGTGTGCATTCCATAACCATGCACAGTGTTGTACTCCAAGACCATGCACAGTGTGGCATTCCATGACCATGCACAGTGTTGAACTACAAGACCATGCACAGTGTTGCACTCCAAGACCATGCACAGTATTGTACTCCAAGACCACGCACAGTGTTGCTCTCAATTACTATGCGCTTTGTTGTATTCCATGCCCATGCACAGTGTCGTACTCCATAACCATGCACAGTTTTGTACTCGAAGACCATACACAGTGTTGTTCTCCACGACCATGCACAGTGTTGTAATCCATGACCATGCACAGTGATGTACACCAAGACCATGCACAGTGTGGCATTCCATGACGAAGCACAGTGCTCTACTCCAAGACCATGCACAGTGTTGTATTCCAAGACCATGCGCAGTGTTGCACTCCATGACCATGCACATTGTTGAACTACAAGAACGTGCACATTGTTGCACTCCAAGACCATGCACAGAGTTGTACTCCAAGACCATGCACAGTGTTGAATTACAAGACCATGCACAGTGTTGCACTCCAAGACCATGCACGGTGTTGTACTCCAAGACCATGCGTAATGTTGCACTCCAAGACCATGCACAGTGTTGCACTTAATTACCATGCACTGTGTTGTATTCCATGACCATGCACAGTGTTGTGCTCCATAACCATGCACAGTGTTGTATTCCAAGACCATACACAGTTATGTTCTCCATAACCATGCTCAGTGTTGTACTCTATGATCATGCACAGCATTGTTCTCCACGACCATGCACAATGTTGTAATCCAAGTCCATGCACAGTGTTGTACTCCATGACCATGCACAGTGTTGTGCGCCAAGACCATGCACAGTGTTTTACTCCAGTAAAATGCACAGTGTGGTACTCCATGACCACGCACAGTGTTGCACTGCACGACCATGCACAGTGTTGTACTCCAAGACAATGCACAGTTTTCCTCTCCAAGACCATGCACAGCTTTTTATTCCATGAACATGCAGAATGTTGTACTCCAAGACCATGCACAGTGATGCACTCCATGACCATGAAGAGTGTTGTACTCCATGACCTTGCAGAGTGTTGCACTCCATGACCATGGACAGTTTTGTACGCCAAGACCATGCACAATTTTGACTCCATGAAAATGCACAGTATGGCACTCCATGACCATGCACAGTGTTGTACTCCATGACCTTGCACAGTGTTGTATCCCAAGACCTTGAACAGTGTTGCGCTCCATCAACATGCACAGTGTTGCACTCCAAGGCCATGCACAATCATGCACTCAATGACCATGAAGAGTGTTGTACTCCATGCCCTTGCAGAGTGTTGCTCTCCATGAACATGGACAGTTTTGTACTCCATGACCATGCACAGTGTTGTACTCCAAAACCTTGCACAATGTTGCACTGCATCAACAAGCAGAGTGTTGTACTCCACGACCATACACATTGTGGCATTCCATGACCATGCACAGTGATGAACTCCATGACTATGCAAAGTGTTGTACTCCATGACCATGCACAGTTGTACTCCATGACCATGCACAGTGTTTCACCCATTAACCATGCACAGTGTTGTACTCCAAGACCATGCACAGTTTTGTATTCCAAGAGCATGCACAGTGTTACACTAAATGACCATGCACAGTGTTGTACTCCATGACCATGTACAGTGTTGTATTCCAAGACCTTGCACAGTGTTTTACTCCAAGAGCATTCACAGTGTTGCACTCCATGACATTGCACAATGTTGTACTCCAAGACCATGCACAGTGTTGTATTCCAAGACCATGCATAGTGTTGCACCCCATGATCATGCTCAGTGTTGCACTCAATGACCATATACAGTGTTGTATTCCATGACCATGCACAATGTTGTACTCCATATCCATGCACCGTGTTGTACTCCAAGACCATACACAATGTTGTTCTCCACAACCATGCACAGTGCTGTTCTCCATGACCATGCACAGTGTTGTACTCCAAGTTCATGCACAGTTTTGTACTCCATGACCATGCACAGTGTTGCACTCCATGACCATGCACAGTGTTGTACTCCTTGACCTTGCAAAGTGTTGTTCTCCAAGATCATGCACAGTGTTGTACTCCATGACCATGCAGAGAGTTGTACTCCAAGACCATGCACAGTGTTGCACTCCATGCCCATGCACAGTGTTGTACTCCATGACCATGCACAGTGTTGAACTCCAAGACCATGCACAGTGATGCACACCATGACCATGAACAATGTTGTACTCCATGACCATGGAGAGTGTTGCACTCCATGACCATGCACAGTTTTGTACTCCATGACCATGCACAGTGTTGTACTCCAAGACCATGCACAATGTTGCACTCCATGACCATGCACAGTGTTGTACTCCATGACAATGCACAGCGTGACATTCCATGACCATGCACTGAGTTGAACTCCAAGTAAATGCACAGTGTTGCATTCCAAGACCATGCACAGTGTTGTACTCCAAGACCATGCACTGTGTGCATTCCGTGACTTTCCTGTCCCGCTGTCCTGTCCCGGGATCCTTCCATCACAAACGGCTGTCCTATCTCGGGATCCTTCCATCACAAACGACTGTTCTGTCTCGGGATCCTTCCATCACAGACGAATGTCCTGTCTCGGGATCCTTCCATCACAGACGACTGTCCTGTCTCGGGATCCTTCCATCACAGACGACTCTCTTGTCTCAGGATTCTTCCATCACAAACAACTGTTCTGTCCCGGAATCCTTCAGTCACATTGACAAATACATTGTGCTGCTATTAATCAGCAACTGAGCTCAGCATCAATATTGTTTTCCTCAAATATTTAACAAGATACAAAGCTAAAGACCCGGTTAGCAAGTACAGTGTTTTACTCTCGCTTTTTTCTTCCTATTCTAATTCTCTTTCACTTCACTTTATCTCTCACTTTGTCTCTCTTTCTCTCTTCTTAATTTCTCCTTCTCTTCTCTTTGTCTTCTCTTTCTCTTTTCTTTCAATTCTCTTTCTCTCTCAATTTCTCCTTGTCTTCTTTCTTTCCGTCTATTTCTCTTTCTCTTTTCTTTCTCTTTTCTCTTTCTTTCTAATTCTCTCTCTCTCTATCATTTTTCTATGTCTTTCTCTCTCTTTCTCTGTCACTCAATTTCTCCTTCTCTTTGTTTTTTCTTTGTCTTTCTCTTTCTTTGCTCTTCTATCTCATTTTCTCTTATACATTCTATCTCACTTTCTGTTTCCCTCTGTCTTTTTCTTTTTTTATCTCTCAATTTCTCTTTCTCTATTCCGTGTCTTATCTTTCTCTTCTCTTTCTCTTTTCTTTATCTCTCTTATTCTTTCTCTCTCTCGTTTAATGTTTCAATTTGTCCTTCTCTTCTCTTTTTGTTTTCTTCCTCTTCTCTCTCTCTCTCTCTCTCTCTCTCTGTCTCTCTCTCTCTTTCTCTGTAACTTTCTCTTTCTCTACTCTTAGTCTTTCTTTTTGTTCTTTTGTTTCTCTTCTCTTTATATTGCTCTTTCTCTTCTATTCTCTTTTCTCTCCCTCTTTTCTTTCTATTCTGTTTCTCTTCTCTTTCACTTAACATTCTCTCTTTTCCTCTTTCACTCTTTCTCTCTCAATTTCTCTCTCAATTGCTCCTGCTCTTCACTTTGTCTTCTATTTTTCTTTTTCTTTCTCTTCTCTTCTATCTCACTTTCTCTCTTCCCTTCTCTCTCACTTTCTCACTCTCTCACTTTCTCTCTGATCTTGTCTCTCATTTTTTTCACTTTCACTCTTTATTTTTCATTCTATTATATTTTTACATATAATTCTCTTTCTTCTTTAATCCTTTTACCTTCTATTTCTTTTTCTCTATGTTTCTCTCTGTCTCTATTTCTCTCTCTCTTTCTCTCTCTCTTTCTCTTTCCCTTTCTCTCTCTCTTTCTGTCTCACTTTTTTCTTTCTCTCAACTTCTTTTCTTCTCTTTGTCTTCTCTTTCTGTCTCTTTCTTTCTCAATTTCTCCTTCTCTTCTCTCTTTCCATCTACTTCTCTTTCTCTTTTTATATTTTTATCTTTTTCCTTAATGCTATCTCTCCCTCTTTCTCATTTTTCTCTATCTTTCTCTTTCTCACTTTCCCTCACTTTTTTTCAATCTCTTTCTCTCTCTCTACTTTTTCTCTTCTTTTTGTCTTCTCTTTCTTTCTTTATCTTTCTCTGTCACTCTGTCTCTCTCAATTTGTCTCTCAATTTCTCCTCTACTCTCTGTCTTCTCTTCTCTTTGTCTTTGTTTTTCTCTTCTATTCTATTTCACTTTCTTTCTTACCTTCTCTCTCACTTTCTGTTATCTCTGTTTCTCTCTCACTTTCTCTCTCAATTTCTCCTTCTCTTCTCTTTTTCCATTTACTTCTCTTTTTCTTTGATTTCTCTTTTACATTTCTTTCTAATTCTCTCTCTTTCACTCTCAATTTATCTCTCAATTTCTCCTTCTCTTCTCCTTGTCTTCTCTTTGTCTTTCTCTTTCTCTACTCTTCTGTCTAGCTTTCTTGATCACTTTCTCTTTCTCTCTCTTTCTCTCTCCTTGTTTTACTTTTTCTCTCAATTTCTCCTTGTCTTCTCTTTCCCGTCTCTTTCTCTTATCCTTCTCTCTCTCTCAATTTCTCCTTATCTTCTCTATTTCCATCTATTTCTCTTTCTCTTTTATTTCACTTTTCTCTTTCTTCCTAATTCTCTCTCTCTATCTTTTTCTATGTCTTTCTCTATCTTTCTTCCTCACTTTCCCTCTATCTCTTTCTATCTGACTCAATTTATCTCTCAATTTCTCCTTCTCTTTGTTTTTTCTGTGTCTTTTTCTTTCTCTGCTCTTCTATCTCACTTTCTCTCTAACATTCTATCTCTCTTTCTCTTTCCCTCTCACTTTTTTCTTGTTGTCTCTCAATTTCTCCTTTTCTTTTCTTTGTCTTATCTTTCTCTTCTCTTTCTCTCTCTCACTTTCTCTCTCAATTTCTCTTTCTCTTCTATTTTAATTTTCTTTCTCTTCTAATTATTTTTCATTTTTAATCTCTTTCCCTTCTGTTTCTCTCTCTCTTTCTCTCTCACTTTCTCTTCTTTTTTTCTTTCTTTTCTCTTTCTCTCTCTTTCTCTCTCTCTCTCTCTTTCTCTCTTTCTCTCACTCGTTCTCCCTCACTTTTTTCTCTCTTGTATTGTTTTTCTCTTTCTATCTCTTTCTCTCTCACCTTCTCGCTCCCTTACTCCTTCTCTCCTCTTTCTCTTCTCTTTTTTTTCTTTTTTTATCTCTCTTTCTCTCACACTTTCTCTATTTTTCTCTCTCAATTTCTCATTATCCCCTCTTTCTCTTCTCTTTTTTCTGTCTCTTTCTCTCACACTTTCTCTCTCAATTTCTCCTTCTCTTCTCTTTATCTTCTCTTTCTCTTACACGTTCTCTCTTTTTCTCTCTTAATTTCTCCTTGTCTTCTCTTTTTCTTCTCTTTCTCGTCCTTTCTCTCTCACTTTATTTTCATCTTTCTCTTTTTGTTCACTTTTTCTTTTCTTTCCTCTTCAACTTGTCTTGACTTTTCTTCTCTTTCTCTTTTGTTTATCTCTCTCTGACTTTCTCTGCTTTTTTATTCTCTTTAGTATCTCTTTCTCTCTCTTTTTCTCTCTCTCTATTTCTATATATATATATATATATATCCGTTGTATTGCGACACATGATTTAAATGCTGCTGATTTTGAGGCTATGCCTCCTTTTGGAAGCCCGGAAGATACCGTTTAAACATGATATGTTTACATTTAACTTCACGTTAAAGAGACAGTTGTTTTGAATGAAATGAAGCATAAATTGTACAATTACTCTCATAAAAGATTCCAGAAATATTTCAGTGAATTATATGCCTGTGAGCTTACCTTATTTGATTTGTAAATTATTAGACATTTTCATTAAAAGCCACATGGTGGACTTCGTTTGTTAAGCATCAATTAGTAAATACATATGTACATGGATGATCAAGACAAATTAGTCAAATTTTCTGGCAAATGTTATTCAGTTTTGGGAAAATTAAAAATGCCTACACACAGGACACAGGAACTTGGAAATAAAACTTAAAATGGGGGACAGTGTTGTTAACTTGTCCTTTTGCTAACCTGGTCTTTAGCTTTGTATCTTGTTAAATATTTGAGGAAAACAATATTGATGCTGAGCTCAGTTGCTGATTAATAGCAGCACAATGTATTTGTCAATGTGACTGAAGGATTCCGGGACAGAACAGTTGTTTGTGATGGAAGAATCCTGAGACAAGACAGTCGTCTGTGATGGAAGGATCCCGAGACAGGACAGTCGTCTGTGATGGAAGGATCCCGAGACAGGACATTCGTCTGTGATGGAAGGATCCCGAGACAGAACAGTCGTTTGTGATGGAAGGATCCCGAGATAGGACAGCCGTTTGTGATGGAAGGATCCCGGGACAGGACAGCGGGACAGGAAAGTCGTCTGATATCCACCGTTGGAGACTGCCAGGACGGGCGGCGATGTCCCCCGTGGGAGACGGCCGGACGGCGGACGGGCGGCGATGTCCCCTGTGGGAGACGGCCGGACGGACGGCGATATTCACCGTGGGTGACTGTCAGGACGGGCGGCGATGACCCCGTGTGAGACGGTTGGATGGACGGCGATAGGAGTCAGACCATTGTTGAGATTTGCATTGGTGGCCATGTTAACGTGTTGTCTGATTATAAGAAAACGTGACCATCAAAAATTAAGAAAATTTTTTCTCAGCAACTGCCATCATCTCGTTGACATACTGACTAAATTTTATCAAAATCACATACCTCCAGCTCTTTTAAAATGCCCCGACGTGCGATGCCCATCAATTTTGACAAAAATAGTCATGTATTCATGCGCCCACGTGTCCCATAGCATAATTCCCATAAATCTCTCCGCCTGTTAAATAAATGCACCATTTCACAGCCAATAGCTTCTACAAATATACCTGTGAATGTGCCTGCTCAATTGCACTAATGTCACATCATATGAATTGTTTAAATTCACATATCGCAATTTAATAGAGAGTGTCAAATTTTATATAAAGTTGCGGCACAGTGTATATACGTAGACACACTGTGGAACACTTGTCAAGTCATTATTATTTGTTTGACAGCCAAGTTTAAACAATGTTTTGTTAGTATTGTTAGCTGAAAACCAGTCACACAATTTAATTATAGGTCGATTTTGACACTTGATAAATCATAGATCATGTACACTAGATTTACAAATATCACAAATGCCCGTTCTAGTGCAAAATGGCTACCTGTTCTGTTACATACTGGTGTCATACCCCCTAATTCTCGCCAACTTTCCATTTTGGCATCCGATCTGTACCATGCTGTTCGTGATTGATACTGCTGTCTGCCTTTTCCAAGCAAACTGTTCACCTCTCCTATCAACCTGTGCCTATTATGGGAATGATTATATGTTATGTAAACCGCTTCAGGATTAGGGTTAACTAGGGATGGGGTTAGCTACAGATGAGGTTAGCTACTTTTAAGGTTGCATAGCTTCATTTCCTTGTACCCACGCACGTACAAAGTGCTGCATACAACAAGAAATTGGTATTGATATGTGATGAATAGACATTTTGGAAAGCAACAGTTATTGTTGCTATAAAAAGTTGCTTATTGTAGATTTTTAGGTTACCACAAGCTCAAATTGTATTTATTAATAATTAAATATCATATTAAATATAAAATTGCGCAATATATCAGCTCGTGCAAATCAAAAGTAATAGTGCAAAACTAAAATGTACATTTATTTGAATTTTTTTCACATTTAGTAGATCGGTTATAGGACACCTAAGGGAGACTGTTAAACAGTTTAAATAGTCGCGGCGTCTAAACAGTAATGGTATTGTTGACTAGATGGAATCCATAACATATATATATATATATAATAATATGGTATTATCCAGTCTGACACCGACAACTTTCTAAGTCAAACACACACAACATGGGACAGGTTAGCAACAGTTTTGCTTGATTTATTTATTTTCTAAAATATGAGCCCTAATTATATTATTATCGGAATTGCAAATTATTAAAATTATAAGAATGTTTTTATAACAAACTAATAATGTCATCCAAATTACGCGTAATATCCACAATTAAGCTAACAACAACGACCAAAACATAAGCATATCAATATTTTATAACCGTGTTTGTCACCACAATTTCCGTCTATTTGGAGTCAGACCACTGTTGAGAATTGCATTGGTGGCCATATTAACGTTTTGTCTGATTATAAGAAAACGTGACCATCAAAAATTTAAAAAAAATTTCAAAATCACATACCTCCAGCTCTTTTAAAATGCCCCGACGTGCGATGCCCATCAATTTTGACAAAAATAGTAATGTATTCATGCGCCCACATGGCCCATAGCATAATTCCCATAAATCTATCCGCCTGTTAAATAAATGCACCATTTCACAGCCAATAGCTTCTACAAATAAACCTGTGAATATGCCTGCTTATGTCACATAATATGTATAGGAATACATTATTTTTTCCATTTGAAATGTCGTGATTTAGCATGTAACTGTATGGACAAAAATATGTCGCTGATTGATGTATGCCGGACAAGTCATACGTCATCATTACATCTGCTTAGAGTGTGGCCAGGACGTAAAGAACAGCATCATCCATCTCGCCATCATCATTACCTGTGCCTAGAGTGTGGCCAGGGCGTAACGAACAGCGTCATCCATCTCGTCATCATCATTATCGTTCTGTCGACCATTGTGTTGTTTCTCTGACCTCGTTGGAATTCTCTTGCCATTTCCCATCACTTACTGTGTAATGGCGGAATGTTAGTAACAATGGAGCATAATCATCATGTAGACTAGACTGACTGGTTATTAAATAGTCGGAGCTCTTGTTGACCTGCAATTCGTCACCGTCATCAATATTTTTTGGAAAGTTTGCAATAATATTTTGTTTGTCCATGTAACAGCATCAGTATAATGTGTTAACCTATCACACATCAGTATAATGTGTTATCCCATCACACATCAGTATAATGTGTTATCCTACCACACATCAGTATACTGTGTTAACCTATCAGACATATGTATGTGAGAGCTGTGAGACTCTAGTGATCTGAAACGTCTACACAAGTTGATTTAGGTCATTTACACGATGACGTAAACAGGATACCGCTGACCTTTGGACGTACGCCTGGTCATGTGCTCATTAGTATTGTATGAGAATTAATCCAATCAATAATTATTCAATGTCAGTGGGCTACGTAACGTGACTAGCAATATAAGCTCGAAACTACCCACTGGGCGTCTCTCCAGCTGCTGTCGACTTCCCTGAGACTCAGCCCTCCTGCCCACCTTCCCTCCCGTGGGGTGCCTGGTTCAGCCCTCTAGTCCACATATGATGATTTAGTTAGTGCTAATGCATATAATTTCATGATTTCCAAGTAAACCTTCCGAAGAAATCAATCGTGCATATGCTTGGAATATCGTATGCCTGAAGAAGTGTACATTGAAAATGTTATGGACGACGGCATCGAGAGGCATCTCTCAACTCATCCTAGAATCCACTGCACCACCATTCCAGTGTTACGATGTCACAGGTAGCAATCAAATAGTTATGTCGTAGAATCCATTGTACCACCATTCCAGTGTTACGATGTCACATGTAGCAATCAAATAGTTATGTCGTAGAATCCATTGCACCACCATTCCAGTGTTATGATGTCAAATGTAACAATCAAATATTTATGTCGTAGAATCCATTGCACCAAAATTCCAGTGTTACGATGTCACACGTAGCAATCAAATATTTATATCGTAGAATCCATTGCACCACTATTCCAGTGTTACGATGTCCCATGTAGCAATCAAAGAGTTATGTCTTAGGATCCATTGCACCACCATTTCAGTGTTACAATCTCACATGCAGCAATCAAATAGTTATGTCTTAGAATCATTTTTACCACCATTCTAGTGTTGCAATGTCACATGTTGCAATCAAATAGTTATGCTAACAAATTTTACAATGCGAAGGCAGCGAGTTTTCAGTGATGATATTAATACAATTAAGAGTGCGTCAAATTTCCAATGATGGGAGTAATAAAGTGTTTGCACAACATGAATTTTTTTATACTATTATTAAATATATTCACTATATGATGCATTATATTAATTGCTCTAAAGCAATACTGTTTTATAAAGCAATCTTTTTTTCAAAAGCAATACTGAATTTCTATTCTTGGATTTAGTTCCCAAAAGGTCAGTTATGATAATGATGGGTTTATTTAACCGCCGACAGAATTTGACGAGATATTATGGAAACATTGTACTTATCATGCTGAAGATGACCTTAGATTATGTGAAATTGTTTGTGTATATAGACAACGTGTAGCATCTAAGTTGTTTGTGTATATAGACAACGTGTAGACCGGAATTGCATTGTCACATGGTAATTTGATTATCTAGTTTGGGAGATAATCTCTAAGAACTCTAAGAATGATGCCCATGTGCGTGCGTGCGTGCGTGCGTTCTTGCTTGCGTATATGCGTGCGTCTCTCTTTCTCTCTCTCTCTCTCTCTCACTCTCTTTCTCTCTCTCCCTCTCTCTCTCTCTCTCTCTCTCTCTCTCTCTCTCTCTCTCTTCTCTCTCTTTCTCTCTCTCTCTCTCTCTCTCTCTCTCTCTCTCTCTCTCTCTCTCTCTCTCTCTCTATATATATATATATATATATATATATATATATATATATATATATATATATATATATATATATATATATATATATATGTCGATTTACACGTCGACTTCCGTTGACCTTCTTCTGTCATTGTACGTCGTGGTCACGTTCGTGACTGCATACCCACTGTCATTGTACATCGTGGTCACACTCGTGACTCATTTGTTCAAGAAAGAGTTGTCAGAGAGACGTGATGCTACGTGTCATGTGGACTTCTTTGTGATCTTCCTCGCCTCCAGCTTTATCACAGCACATTTCATGTCGCGTGTGATTTTCCTTTGAAACCACTCTACGAAGTACGATGAATTTCCTAATATCCCTAATTTTATATTATATTTTAATTTCGCGTACAGTGCATGTAAGCATCGATATTTTGAAAACTTAAAATAAGCGTAAAAACTGCTTCTACCATTTATTAGACCAATTTTATGATATCTGCATCGCTTTTTCGCTGACGCAGTGTTTTGCTCGTCATTATCATTCTATGTAATGATTATATTTACTTAAACATGACATGGTGGGATTTGTAGAAAACAGCAATAAATTACGTTAAATGAGAAGGTCAATCGTTGTCGTGACCACCCGACCACCTGACCACGCAGTAGCTATTGATCACGCATCATTAGTTCATGTCACAGTGTCACACGATCACCTCGATTAGAAGTGACAAAAACTTCGATTAGAAATGACATTGATGGACTCACGAATAGTACGAATATTTTACAAAAACATGTTTATGGGTGTCTGACGCACAATCCTTACTTTCAGAGTAACACTACTACCAGTAATAATATGTGATCGTATGTAACACAAGTATCCCCGCTAGACACGGCGCTTACTCCGTTGTCAGAGCGCCTTTTAGCAGCAGCTGATGCGGCGCCCCGATATGTAGGTCGCGGCCATTGGCTCTATTTGTCCACGGCATGGGTCTTCAATATCTACAGTCTGGTGCTCTAACCGCCGAGCCATCACACTCTACGTGTATTTTGTGTAAGAAAACTATATGGAATCAGACGGCGTGAAATCAACGCGTACAATGCTGGACGGGCGGAACGACATGCTTACATGATTTGGGCTCTAACTAAAATAATGTAGTTCATGCTCAGTCATTGACGTGGAAGTCTGGTTAAAGCGGACATCTGACGATAGCTCGTACCTGTCTACAGCGAAGATCTGAAGATAGCTGACACCTGTTTATGACGGAATCCTGACGATGGCGGACACCTGATGAGTGCGGACACCTTCTGATTGCGCACACCTCGTGATATCGGACACCGGATGATAGTGGACACGTGGTTATTGCAGATACCACCTGTAGAAAGCGGACACATGCTAATAGAGGATATTTGGTGATGGCGGACGCATTGTGATAATTGACTCCTGGTGATAGCGGACACCTGGTGATAGTAGACAGCTGGTGATAGCGAATACCAAGTGATGGCAGACATCTTGGTTACAGCTGGCACCTGGTGATAACGGACACCTAGTAATAACGGACACCTGGGATAGCGGACGTCTGGTTATAGTGGACACCTGGTGACATCGGACACCTGAATAAAGCGGACACCTATTGATTGCAGACACTTGGTGACAGCGGACACCTGGAGAAAGCGGACACATGCTAATAGTGCACATCTGGCTACAGCGGACACTTGGTGATAGTGGGCATTTTGTGAAGACTGACACCTGGTGGTTGGTGATACCTGCTGACAATGAACACCTGGCGATAGCTGATACCTGATGATAGCGGACACCTGGAGAAAGTGGACACGTGCTAACTGGTTATAGCAGACACCTGCTGGTGGCACACACATGGCTACACCTGATGATAGCGGACACCTGACGATTGCGGACACCTGTTGATAACGGACACCTGGTGGTTGCGAACAGGTGCTGTTTGTGGACACCTTGTGATAGTAGACACGTGGTTACAGCGGGCACTTAGTGATAATGGACACCTGGTTAGTGCGGATACCTGGAGAAAGCGGACACATGCTAATAGTGGACATCTGGATACAGAGGACATCTAATGATAGCGCATATCTGACTACAGCGGACACCTTCTGATAGTGGACACCTAGTGATAGTGGACACCTGATGATTGCTGACATCTGGTATAAACGGACAACTAGTGATAGCGAACATTTGGTCATAACGGTCACCTGATAATAGCAGGACTTCTGGTGATAGAGGACACCTGGATATAGTGGACACTTGTTGACAGCGGATACCTGGTGATAGTGGATATCTGGCGATTGCGGACACCTGGTGATTGGCGAAACTTGCAGCGGACGTCTGATGGTAGCGAATACTTGGCTACAGCGGACACCTGGTACAAGTGGACAACTGGTGATAGCAAACATCTGATGATAACGGACATATGGTGATAGCGGACTTCTGGAGATAACGGAAAACTGGTGATAGTAGACACCTGGATAAAGTGGGCACCTGTTGATAGCGGACACCTGGTGATTGCGGACAACTGCTGACTGTGGACACCTGGTTACAGTCGATGCCTGGCGATAACGGACACCTGGTGATAACGGACACATGGTCAATGCGGAAATGATAACGGACATCATGTGATTGCTTTTTGCGGATAACAAGTTACAGCGGACATCTGGTGATTGCGGACGCCTGGTGATAGCGGACAACTGGTGATAGCGGCCACCTGGTTAAAACGGACACATTATGATAGCGGACACCTGGCAGGTAATTCTTGCATCGAATATGCGAGTAAATTTAATACTTTCTGTATTACTGCTTTAGTGCTTTCCAGCGGCATATTTTATATCTCGAAATGGGGGCAAAGAGGAACCAGGCTTATGTCTTCACCCATTAATGAAAATGAAGGAAAAATCATATTCTTCTTCTTATTCTATTATAGCGCATGCACAAACAATACAAAACCAATCACCGCGTTGAGGTCTATTTTTATCTGTGTACCGAGGCAGGTAATTTTTCCAGGTAACAATATGATTGTAATGTAATGTTAAACCTCGCCCTATTGCAGGGACAGTATAAATACAAACAGAGCTGTTTCCTAACGTCGCGCCGCGCTGTGAATAAAAGACAGCAATCACTAATCATGCACTCGACAGAAGTGCCTTGTCATGTCACTGTGTCTTCCGTCATATAAAGTCATGGACTCTTTGTTGCTATGTAATTAATTACAGCTAACAAACTACTCTCCTTATATATCATGATATTAATTATTAAATTAACTAAATAAAAAAATGCAGGGTAAAGGGGTAGCCCTACATCAGGGAAGAAAGGGGTGTGGAAGGGTCTGAACCTCCCATCTTCCACATGTTTAGGGGGCTAATCTCCCATCTCCCACCTGTTTTGGGGCCAACCTCCAACCTGTTTTTGGGGCCTACCTCCTATTAATCTCACTTCACCAATGTTTAGGACCAATCTCCCACCTCCCACTTCCTGTCACCTCCCACCAATGTTTAGGACCAATCTCCCACCTCCCACTTCCTGTCACCATGTGGAGTAGCGGTGCATCAGCTCAAAGCTTTCTACTACGCTCAGCTCTCTCTCTCTCTCTCTCTCTCTCTCTCTCTCTCTCTCTCTCTCTCTCTCTCTCTCTCTCTCTCTCTCTCTCTCTCTCTCTCTCTCTCTCTCTCTCTCTCTCTCTCTCTCTCTCTCTCTCTCTCTCTCTCTCTCTCTCTCTCTCTCTCTCTCTCTCTCTCTCTCTCTCTATATCTATATATATATATATATATATATATATATATATATATATATATATATATATATATATATATATTGTTATTCACCATACGTCTCCATTGGTGCACAAATATGTGATACCCATATTTCTCCATATAAAATCCATTTTACCCTACCCACTTCTCTCACACCTCTATCATATGTTTAAATTATAATGCATTAGAGCAATTGTATCCGTTGTACCGCGCCACATAAATGAAGTGCTGCTGATTTTGAGGCTACGACACCTTTTGGTTGTCTGGAAGATACTGTTTGGATATGATATGGTTATATTCAAAGTTAAAGTGACAGTGGTTCATTTTGAATGGAACGAAGTATACATTATACAATTACTCTTAAAAAGGTTCCAGAAATATGTCAGGGAATTACGGGCCAGTAAGCTTACAATAATTGATTTGTAAATTATTAGAAAGTTTAATTAAAAATTATATGGTTGATTTCGTTTGTTAAGCATCAATTAATAAATCCATCTCAACATGGATGATCAAGACAAATTAGTCAAATTGTCTGGCAAATGTTATTTAGTTTTGGGAAATGTAAAAATGCCTGCACACAGGACACGGGAACTTGGAAATAAAACTTAAAATGGGGGACAGTGTTGTTAACTTGTCCTTTTGCTAACCGGGTCTTTACCTTTGGATCGTAATCTTGTTAAATATTTGCGGACAACAATATTGATGCTGCGCTCAGTTGCTGATTTATAGCAGCATAATGTACTTGTCAATGTGACGGATGGATTCCGAGACAGGACTGCCGTCTGTGATGGAAGGATCCCGAGACAGGACAGTCGTCTGTGACGGAAGGATCCCGAGACGGGACAGTCGTCTGTGATGGAAGGATCCCGAGACAGGACAGTCGTTTGTGATGGAAGGATCCCGAGACAGGACAGTCGTATGTGATGGAAGGATCCCGAGACAGGACAGTCGTCTGTCTTACATATTAATGTTCATAAAAACTAAATTGTAGAATTTTACAAAAACAACCCTGACGGTCGGTTGCAAAACAACAGTGCTTAAAGTGCACAATTTGTAGTAAAAACCGTTCACAAGTTGGAACTGTCTGCCTGACTGTTAGCACTGGCTTCAATCGAAAAATCAATAATGTACCGCAGTTTGTTTAATAACCTACGACCGAGTTCGTTCGAGTCATTCTCCCATGAAAACGTGTGCCAAATAGTGTGACGTTAACAACTCCTGTTTTCAATTTGTATTCGCGAATAAATATAAGTACTCGCACACACACGCACACGCACTAACAAACATCGTTCGCAGAACAAAAATCAAATACCCCAAGAAATTGTCTCACCGACTGTTTTGGCTGCAGTTGTTAATGTCCTACGCCTTACACCGCCAGGTGGCGTCGTGGAGAGCTGGTGCCCGCTCATCTCTTTCCATTGGGCGAGGGGGGTCGCTTCTTCTTCCAAAATAAGGTATACGAATAGTGTGAAGAGAGACACGAAACATTTTGGTGTGATCAGCGCATAATGGAGGAATCCGACAGAAGATCCATGGAGAGAAGTAGCCGAGAGGCGAACATAACCCTTCGTGTCCTCCCCCCTCCACCCCTCAAGAAGAAGGAGCTGGCGTACTAGATAGAAAGCGCAAGCAGCCTACTTCGGGCAGCGATGTCCCTCGTGGGAGACGGGCGGACGGGCGGCGGTGTACCCCGTGGGAGACGGCTGGACGGACGGCAATGTCCCCCGTGGGAGACTGCCAGGACGGGCGGCGATGTCACAATGGCCTGTGGAGCACGTCCGACTCAGCAGAAATTTGGCCTTCGCGTGTCCTCGATCAATAATAAATGTATATACCATTTACAAAACCAGCTCCGCTATGGTTCACCTGGTTACAAGAACATATGAGCTCATTGTAGAACATATGTTATAAACGATTCTATAAGAAATACATTATTTTTGTTTGTTTCCGTTTGAAATGTCGTGATTCAGCATGTAACTGTATGGACATAAATATGTCGCTGATTGACGTGTGCCGGACAAGTCATACGTCATCATTACCTGTGCTTAGAGTGTGGCCAGGACGTATCGAACAGCATCATCCATCTCGCCATCATCATTACCTGTGCCTAGAGTGTGGCCAGGGCGTAACGAACAGCGTCATCCATCTCGTCATCATCGTTATCGTTCTGTCGACCATTGTGTTGTTTATCTGACCTCGTTGGAATTATTGACCTGCAATTCGTCACCGTCATAGCCACATGCATTATCACTATTCCGCTTTAACACTGTTCAATATTTTTTCGAAAGTTTGCAATGATATTTCGTTTGTCCATATAACATCATCAGTATAATGTGTTATCCTATCACACATCAGTATAATGTGTTATCCTATCACACATCACTATAATGCGTTATCCTATCAGACATTGTATTCCTATCTTACAGGTCTCGTCAGCAACTCGCCCGTAGCTATGAGACTCTAGTGATCTTAAATGTCTGCACAAATTGATTTAGGTCATTTACACGATGACGTAAACAGGATACCGCTGACCTTTGGAGGTACTGTGCTCATTAGTAGTGTATGAGAATTAACCCAATTAATAATTATTCAATGTCAGTGGGCCACGTAAAGTGACTAGGCATGACTCAGCAATCTAAGCTCGAAATTACCCACTGGGCGTCTCTCCAGCTGCTGTCGACTTCCCTGGGACTTAGCCCTCCTGTCCACCTTCCCTCCCGTGGGGTGCATGGTTCAGCCCTCTAGTCCACACATGATGATTTAGTTAGTGCTAATGCATATGATTTCATGATTTCCAAGTAAACCTTCCGAAGAAATCAATCGTGCATATGCTTGGAATATCGTATGCCTGAAGAAGTGTACATTAAAAATGTTATGGACGACGGCATCGAGAGGCATCTCTCAACTCATCCTAGAATCCACTGCACCACCATTCCAGTGTTATGATGTCACAGGTAGCAATCAAATAGTTATATCGTAGAATCCATTGCACCACCATTCTGGTATTACGATGTCACACGTAGCAATCAAATATTTATATCGTAGAATCCTTTGTGCCACCATTCCAGTGTTACGATGTCACATGTAGCAATCAAATAGTTATATTGTAGAATCCATTGCACCACCATTCCAGTGTTACAATGTCACATGTAGCAATCAAATAGTTATGTCGTATAATCCATTGCACCTCCATTCCAGTGTTACGATGTCATATGTAGCAATCAAATAGTTATGCTAAAAAATTTTACAATGCGAAGGCAGCGAGTTTTCAGTGATGATATTAATACAATTAAGAGTGCGTCAAATTTCCAATGATGGGAGTAATAAAGTGTTTGCACAACATGAATTTTTTTCTACTATTATTAAATATATTCACTATATGATGCATTATATTAATTGCTCTAAAGCAATACTGTTTTCTAAAGCAATATTATTTTTTTCAAAAGCAATACTGAATTTGTATTCTTGGATTTAGTTTCTTAGTCGCTTTGCCACGAAATGGGCAATATTCCGAACTCCACAGGTCAGTGATGATAATGATGGGTTCATTTACCCGCCGACAGAATTTGACGAGATATTACGGAAACATTCTATTTATCATGCTGCAGATGACCTTAGATTAGGTGAGATTGTTTGTGTATATAGACAACGTGTAGCCTCTAAGTTGTTTGTGTATATAAACAACGTGTAGACTGTATGTTGGAGTTGCATTGTCATATGGTAATTTGATTATCAATCACTAGATTGGGAGACATTATCTAAGAACTCTAAGCCCGTGTGCATGCTTGCGTGCGCCTCTGTCTCTCACTCTCTCTCTCTCTCTCTCTCTCTCTCTCTCTCTCTCTCTCTCTCTCTCTCTCTCTCTCTCTCTCTCTCTCTCTCTCTCTCTCTCTCTCTCTCTCTCTCTCTCTCTCTCTCTCTCCTCTCTCTCTCTCTCTCCTCCCTCCTCCTCTCTCTCTCTCTCTCTCTCTCTCTCTTTCCCTTGTCAATGCACAATAGTATAAATATACATATCTTTGTAAGCGGATTGCGTATTTTTATAAATTAAATATATATTCCACGTGTTCACATAAAACAACAGTAATCTAAATAATGGCATCAATGTGACGTCATCACTATTACATTCTCCATACAATACGCTTGTACACGTAAACTGGTCATGAAGCACTAACGTACAATTTGCTAATTCGAATTTGGTTTACACCTACGTATGTGTATAATGTGGTGTACTTGATGATCATTGTTGTGAACGTATTATGTGCATGTTATTATGTGTGTGTATGAGTGTGTGTGTGCGTGCGTGCGTGCGTGCGTGCGCGCGCGCGCGTGCGTGCGTGCGTGCGTGCGTGCGTGCGTGCGTGCGTGCGTGTGTGTGTGTGTGTGTGTGTGTGTGTGTGTGTGTGTGTGTGTGTGTGTGTGTGTGTGTGTGTGTGTGTATCAATGCTACTATTTTACATGCATCAACGGTGCCGTTGAACTTAAGACGTCTGTGGCTCAAGCACCTATTCCAGAATTGTGTCGCCTATTCATGTAGAGTTCGCCTCACTGATTGGCCAGGCAAAGGGTGTTAGCCCGGGTAAAGTCATCATTATGTAATCAAAGTTCTCCCTGTTTCATTAACTGGCGTCAGCTGCCTTGTTGAACATTGTGTCCACATATTCGCTGCATCGACTCAATTACACAACCTTACATTCGTATTGGGGTTAGACTTTTTAAGAGAAATTAAACATTACATTCGTTTTTTAAAGTGATCGTAAATTGCAGTATCACATACCACATAGCGATGCCACGTATATATGTGTGTGTGTGTGTGTGTGTGTGTGTGTGTGTGTGTGTGCGTGCGTGCGTGCGTGCGTGCGTGCGTGCGTGCGTGCGTGCGTGCGTGCGTGCGTGTGTGTGTGCCTGTATGTAAATTGCATACATGCATTCATATATGTTCTTCTGTTCGCTCGTTTGTATGCACAGTGTGCGTGACCAGTTATACTTAACTAACGTAACATGTATCAATGCTACTATTTGACATGCATCAACTGTGCCTTTGAACTTAAAACGTCTGTGGCTCAAGCACCTAGTCCCTGAATGGAGTCACCTATTGATGTAGAGTACATTCATATTGGGGTCAGACTTTTTTAAGAGAAATGAAACATTACATTCGTTTTTTAAAAGTGATCGTAACGTGCAGCGTCGCATCTATGTATCCAGTGAACGCCTGTGATGTACGAAACTGAAAACCATCTATTTCGCCAAAGTGATTACGAGTTTACTACAACGGTATCACGTACCACATAGCGATGCCACGTACACAACTGGCGGTGTTATGTACCATATAACGGTGCCATGTACCGCATAACGGCGTCACCTACCACATAACCAACGCTGTCGCGTACCACATAAAGGACATTGTCACGTACCACATAACGGCGATGTTTCATCGTCGATTCTAATTTCCACCATTGGCAGCGATTCAGGGGAACTGGCTGCGCTGATGTTCTCTGCAAGCAAACCATTTTGTTTCGTCGTTTCCAGTGGCGTGTCACTTCCGGTGTTGATATGCGCAGGCGCGTTGGTGGCTGGGCGATCCGCCGGTCCGGCCGTGTTGGGAGGGTTACTATCCTGTTGGGATGCGGGTGGCACGCTGAAGAACACACCTTCGTCGCCTAGCTTGAATCCTTGACAATAAGGCGTGACGAACACCGGTGTTGCCGGTGGGATCTGATCGCAGTCTGACGTGCTTGCAGTTGTGCACGCCTGTCGGTAGGACGTGTTGCGAGCGAACAGGAAGCCTTGAGGGTACACGTAGCCATTGTGCGGTGGGACACTGAACGCGTGACCGACCGGTACGTAGCAGATGCTGCCTCGGGGCGCACGCAGCTCACCGGCCCCGGAACTGTTCTCCATGACGGGGCCGACGGAACACACGCTCGTACGGTGGGAAGACGACGCGCCGTCCGGCACGACCAGGTGCAGACTGCAACGTCTCGAGTCCCAGTCCCCGGACTGCGAGCCGGCCCCGTCCGGGAACACGAGGAACGGCTGAGCGTCCGTCGTGTCGTCAGAGTTAGCACTTGCCGTCGAGTTACGCGGCCGCCCCTCGTAAGACATGAGCGGTATGAAGGCCTGCGTGCAGGAGGACGTCGACGGGTCGTCGTGGATGATGATCGTGGGCAGCATGGCGGGCGCGCCGCCGGCCTCAGTGGCGCCCCTCGAGGATCCGCCGGCGTTAGCCGACTGTGCACCGTGTGACGTCATTCCCGTGACCGTCTTCTTGGTGTAGCAATGGAGGTAGATGCATTGGACGGTGATGTACACGACGAAGACGCTACTCGCTCCTATGAGGAAGGGAGGCACGAGCCAGTACTCTCCTTCCCTCCGTCTCAGTTCCCGCCTCTCCCCACTACTCTTTCTCCCCTTGTCCGATTGCGTCGTCCTCCTTCCCGTCTCCTTAGGGACCACAACATCAGGGCAGACGCATTTCCCTGGCTCCACCAGCGCTGGTGTTAACGTAGTCATGGCAACCGGTGTATTGCGACTGCCGGAAATAGTGTCCACAGTCGCATCTTCGACGGCGACACAAGACAGCGGAGGCTGAATGAGTAGCGAGATTGTGAAGAACGATATCGTAATCACTGGCGTCATTGTCACTGGTCTCTATGTGACTGACAACGAGTAGCTGTCATCAAACGTTGTTGTACTTTATGACGTCACCGACGGTATGCTGTCGTTGTATTCAAGTTTCTCTTGGTTTCTCTTCTCAGTAAAGAACGTCGCGTCTATTTCTGAAACAAGGCAGACAATCCTGTACAATAGCAACAAACTCGATTGCCGTGAGCGCGCCATGTTATGCTCTTGCAAACATACTCGAATATATGGATGTCAATACATGCACGGACACATGCAAATGCACGATCGCACGCACTCACGCACACATACAAACACGCTCTCTCTAAATTAACAAATAATTTCTTTTTACATAATTAAACGAATGGGAGAGATTGATATTAGGGAGTGGGGAGGGAGGGAGGGGAGATGGGAGTTAAGGAGGGCGGTTAGGGAGGCGGAGGGAGGGAGGGATTAGTGGATGGATGGATTGATAGATGGATGGATGGATGGATGGTGGGTGGGTGGAGGGAGGGAGGGAGGGAGGGAGGGAGGGAGGGAGGGGGGTCACGTACGATAATAGCTTTACTTAGAGCAGTTTTACTTCCAGACGTCTTATTTCAATACATCTGTAGAGAACAGAAGAAGAACTAATTGTCCCAGCATCCGACTCCTAACAATGGCGACCGATGGTTTTTGAAACGTTGAAATAAGGAATAAATAGTTGAGTTGATTTGAATGCACACACAGCGCGCCCAACCTGTCGAAGCATTGAAACAGACAAACAGCGGGTGAAGGTTATTCTTGTATTATCTGCGTTAACAATAGCGCGATGTCATTGTGACGTCACAAGTAAGTTCCCTTTCAATGAACTGTTATTACGTAAATGTACAAAACGACTGCCGCCAGGTGCTGGTAGCACATGACGTCGTTCTCTCTAACCCTTGAGTAAGTTTGCAATTTAGGTTAAACAACCACTTCGATTAATGCTGGTGTTTTAGTGCGGTTGTAACCACAATGCTAATCAAACGAACTGTTCGTGATTCGGTCGTAATCAGTACACATTGCTAATCAAACGAACTGTTCGTGATTCGGTTGTAATCAGTGCAAACTGCTAACCACACGAACTCTTCGTGATTCGGTCGTAATCAATACGCATCGCTAACCAAGCGAGCTGTTCGTGATTCGGTCACCAACACGAATCTCACCACGCAATCAAAGAACGTTGTTTATGTTCTTTGATACCACATCACAGACAAGATGAGCCACGTAGTTCCGGCGGAGACAGTGACGACGACAACGTCACTAGTGACAGGACAAGAATACCTCACTGACGACATTCGGCAGGTTTCTGCTTTTAAATTGACTACGCTTCAGACTGAACAGGTCCGAGAGGTAACAGTTGCTTGTTTTGAGCTCTGACATATTTAGTAATGCGACTAAGTCGGTTTTAAAGGTTGCCATTACAAAATCAATAGTTCAATTGTTACACAGTCGTAATCATGACATTATATTAGCGGGAACCACTTAGAAGACTTAGCGACAATATGTCACTACAGGACACCCGATCGACTGACATTCACGTGCGACACGCCGGCGGCGCTTCTCCAGTAAATGTCAAATAAATGGCGCTGATATCTCGATATTGAAAATGCCAGAGTCACGCATCGATTTACACGTCGACTTCCGTTGACCTTCTTCTGTCATTGTACGTCGTGGTCACGTTCGTGACTGCATACCCACTGTCATTGTACATCGTGGTCACACTCGTGACTCATTTGTTCAAGAAAGAGTTGTCAGGGAGACGTGATGCTACGTGTCATGTGGACTTCTTTGTGATCTTCCTAGCCTCCAGCTTTATCACAGCACATTTCATGTCGCGTGTGATTTTCCTTTGACACCACTCTACGAAGTACGATGAATTTCCTAATATCCCTAATTTTATATTATATTTTAATTTCGCGTACAATGCATGTAAGCATCGATATTTTGAAAACTTAAAATAAGCGTAAAAACTGCTTCTACCATTTATCAGACCAATTTTATGATATCTGCATCGCTTTTTCGCTGACGCAGTGTTTTGCTCGTCATTATCATTCTATGTAATGATTATATTTACTTAAACATGACATGGTGGGATTTGTAGAAAACAGCAATAAATTACGTTAAATGAGAAGGTCAATCGTTGTCGTGACCACCCGACCACCTGACCACGCAGTAGCTATTGATCACGCATCATTAGTTCATGTCACAGTGGCACACGATCACCTCGATTAGAAGTGACAAAAACTTCGATTAGAAATGACATTGCTGGACTCACGAATAGTACGAATATTTTACAAAAACATGTTTATGGGTGTCTGACGCACAATCCTTACTTTCAGAGTAATACTACTACCAGTAATAATATGTGATCGTATGTAACACAAGTATCCCCGCTAGACACGGCGCTTACTCCGTTGTCAGAGCGCCTTTTAGCAGCAGCTGATGCGGCGCCCCGATATGTAGGTCGCGGCCATTATCTCTATGTGTCCACGGCATGGGTCTTCAATATCTACAGTCTGGTGCTCTAACCGCCGAGCCACCACACTCTACGTGTATTTTGTGTAAGAAAACTATATGGAATCAGACGGTTTATACTGGATTGTTAATATCGCGGCGTATATTAGATTGATGTTCCTTCCCTAGTTTCAACAATTATAAAATATCAACGTCTCCACTAAGTGGAAATGAACTAAAGTAAATGAAGCATTGTCGAAAAGGCGTAATTTAAGTCACTTTGTCTATTCTGCGCAATTGGATGTTCTGCCTGCGGTGCTTCTTCTCCGTAATTTTTCTTTAGCCAACCAGATATCAGACATTCGTCCTCAAATATGCCACATTCTTTTTTCATGAACAACTATTTCAGGGTATGAACAATCTCAGAAGGTGGTATAATCTCAAAGCTACCGACACTGTTCGTTTACTGCGAACAGAGGAATTAATATCCGTGACCACTGCCGTAACAACACAACGTACACTAAGGTCGATCAAGACCTTGGCGCCGTAACAACACAACGTACGTTAAGGTCGATCAAGACCTTGCGCCATAACACGGCCCACTTTTTATAATAAACTAACCTTTTCGTAACTGCTCTGGATGTGTCAAAGCTCTCCCGTCGACGCGACTGTCACAGCTGTTGCGACAGACACCAGGCAGTGAAACACGTCTTGGTCGAGCAGTCGTCTGATGCTTATGGCGTGCGAATCTGTAAAGCGCGGGCTACTCGGTCACGTTGGCGCGTGACGTCATTCACTCATATATTTCTAGCGCGCAGCTGCTTTGATTAGGAAGCGCCATTTTTTTCAGTTGTAAGGATGGAAATAGATAAAGTCGAATCGAGCAAAATAAACGACCTCGTAAGCTTCCATTAATTGTGTGTGCGTTCATTCGTGTAACTGCCTGCATGCACGAACGACGCAGTACAGACGCGACGGCCATGTTGCTATTATTGCACGCACGCATGCTCGCACGCACGCACACAAGCACGCGCGTACTCCCGCGCGAACAGACATTTCCACCTTTCTTTACATTTGGCTCCCCTTGTCCAAAGTGTTTCTGCGTAAATAAATAAATGTTATCGCACCATCGTCTCATGTGTCTGCCTCTTGCTATTTCCCATATTCTGGCCTGCCAATCGTTAGCCCACCTGTTGTTTTGCATTCACGCTATGTGACCTGCCCATTTCCACTTTGTTTTCGTGATATATATAATTGTATCTCTAACTTTTGTTCTCCTTCTGGTGACGTAATTTTATATTTTAATTTAATGATTTTTGTCAATTTTAAATTATGATTCAACTGTTTTGTCATTGACCATGTTTGTAATAATTAAGTAGTATTGTAATGCCCACGTCAATGATTATGGATCATTACTTGAATTGAAAATATTCTTATTCATATTGGATACAGATTATACAATCGTGACAAGAATAGGACCACTGCATTGATTACGTGTTATGTTGACCAAGGAAACCAGCTTTTCTATGAAGTCGTCAAGACGCACTTGTAGACGTAATTGCCAGATCCTTCGCACAAATTTGCCCAGAAGATGCACATTGAACGTGACATGCGACACGTAGCTCTGACGATAATTGGCGATACAGAAGCAGGAAAATCAATTGAGACTATGGTGCATGCACATACGACGTCCACTGCTGACTGCTCGTCTGTAGGCCTCATGTCTCCGGCAATGTAGACTGCGTACTGTCTTTATGCAGCAGTAGTTGGTAGTCACGGACACACTTCTCCCAAGAGAACCGCCGTAAGATTCGAGTCTATTTTACGTTAATTGCAAACATTGTGTTTGAATTTGAAAAAATACAACTACACGTTTTTTCAAATAATCACTTATGCTTTTTGACGCGTTAAATGGTAAGGAATGACGTCACACCGGTTGTCTGTGACGTGAAACACTATTAATAATCCTGGCCTTAACCGTACCATACGTCCTGCTTAAAAGACACGTCCTTTATAAGAAGCTGTGGAAAGCAAAGACCCAAAATGTGTTGCTAATGCCCAAAACGTTTATACTAATATTGAAACCCTGGACAGTATTGAGTATTGAGACAATGTTTGACTCATTCCTGAAGTTTCCAAAAGTTCCCCTCCACTACTACTGTACTTACCAAGCATGGTGGCAAACTTGTTTCGTGTGATTGACACAAATACATTTCAAATCCGACTACAATAGCTGCGCAGGACGATAATCCCACGTATAAATACATTTGCATAGCGTCACAACTGGTGGGGGGATATAACGAACAAAGATAATACTAAATCTCCGTGATCCATAATGATCATTACAATAATATTATTTTTTTTATTACAGGGTAACTGTTTTAGCATTTGATTGTTATAAGTAAAGCGAAGCGTTCATTTTATAGTGCGCCCTTCTGACAATCGTTACACAGGGCGCGTTACACTTTACCCCCAGCAGACCCGTTCACACAAACATCATTTCAACTTCTGTTGGAGCATCCAGCCACGCTGCAATTGCTGCGCGAAACTGTCCGTTGCTGGTGTTCTCTCTGGTGCTATAACTAGTGCAACGCTACTCCGGTCAACCCTACTCCGGACAATGCTACTCCGGTCAACGATACCCCGGTCAACATTACTCCGGTCAACACTACTCCGGTCAGGTGTCGTGGTAAACACTGCAATATGCCAGTGTAAAAGGGACACCGCTGCAAATAGTAAAATATTATTACTGTAGACAGCCTGATAACAACGGATATTGCACACACACCGCTGGCTAGAATGTATGACCGTCCTGTATTTTGGGCTATATTGCACACATACCGCTGGCTAGAATGTATGACCGTCCTGTATATTGGGCTATATTGCACACACACCGCTGGCTAGAGTGTATGACCGTCCTGTATTTTGGGCTATATTGCACACATACCGCTGGCTAGAATGTATGACCGTCCTGTATATTGGGCTATATTGCACACACACCGCTGGCTAGAATGTATGACCGTCCTGTATATTGGGCTATATTGCACACACACCGCTGGCTAGAATGTATGACCGTCCTGTATTTTGGGCTATATTGCACACACACCGCTGGCTAGAATGTATGACCGTCCTGTATATTGGGCTATATTGCACACATACCGCTGGCTAGAATGTATGACCGTCCTGTATATTGGGCTATATTGCACACATACCGCTGGCTAGAATGTATGACCGTCCTGTATATTGGGCTATATTGCACACATACCGCTGGCTAGAGTGTATGACCGTCCTGTATTTTGGGCTATGCTTCTGACTGGGTGAGCACCACAAGCTAACTAAGAAACCATATATATACGTCCTAAATTGTCATGTTCGCCATTTCTTCCCGTTGAATAGGTTCATGCTTCGGAGAAATTCCCTAAAAATGTTGAGGGAATCAACTAATTTTAATTCAATTAATATGGTAATATTAACCATGGCAGCAAATATGTAGCAAATCAAAATGTACCCTTCAACAACGTTGTTTTATATGACATGTTGTGTAGATGCAATTGGATATTGTCCGTCTTTGGGATTTAGTCCAAAAGAATTGACAGAACTGTAATCTGTAGGTCATGGATCAATAGATCAATATGTAGGTCATGTATCAATAGATCAATCTGTAGGTCATGGATCCAGCAACGAAAATAGACGAGGACCTTCTTTTTGGCAGGACTCACAGAAGACATGCACACATTGATCAATGTATTGGCACACGATATAACCCTCAGTCGGTCGTGTACATACTGCGGTATTAAACAAATACACTGTAAAGCTCCTAGTATGTATAGAAAGCAAACCACAAGGAGACGTGTCGCTGGAGCAACATCAGTTTGTCAAACAAATGCTTGCTAAGCTCTATAGGTCTAGAGGTTTAGAACATGAAGATTATCAAAATGTTATAATAAAATTACATTTCAATAGTGATGATACTGAATGTTCTGTAATGATTGAAGCCCTGGACTTTGTCATCGCACACTCCGAGCTGTGTGCATTTAACGAATAGTGGTCATTATGAGGTCAGTGTGTCCAACTGCAGACGTTCATGTGTGTCAACACAGTGACATAAATTACTATATTACATCAAGCATTTGGGAATTAAATTACAACTATATATTAAATGTTAAATCACTTATAAATAACAACTACCAAACACAGGTAATATTAACAAACACAACGTATTGAACGATGTATATAACTGCGTGTATAGTGTTATAAAGAGTGACCATAGCAACAACACATACATTTGTTGGATATTGGATATTTCAAATATGATTCAGCAATGAACATGTCTACCTCTGTATGTGAAGGTGGACGGACATGTTGGGACGAAGCACGAGGCGCGAGGCACGAGGCGCGAGGCACGAGGCGCGGGCACGAGGCGCGAGGTACGAGGCGCGAGGCGCGAGGCGCGAGGTACGAGGCATGAGGCACGTCCCAGGGAGATACGTCTTAAATTATCGATATTGGACCAGTCCTTGTAGCCAACATTCGTAAACCCCACAAAGGCGGACGAAGGGGTCAAATTTGATCGGTTTCCAACCTTAGCACATAGTGAAATGTGACAGTAACAGAACATAGCGTTGCCTACGAGTCCCTTGTTATGCACATATCTTGCATTTGTTGTCAACAAATTGAAATGTCCTGCCCGATGCCGACAAGTCCGTGACGTGCGACGTGCTGATGGACTGACGGCAGATTGCTGAAGCTCGTCAAGCACGCGAACTCACAATATTGGTCGCGTCATAGCGGCCTACGTGTGGGCATACATGTATTCATATTGATATAAATTCGGCATAGCCTAAAGCAAATGTTGAACCTAGCAACTAAGACCAACATACATGCAATTCCATACCATTCCACCGTTAAAGGACAAGTTCGTTAATTTTGCGAAAAATCACACCTACCTAGTATCCACTGCAACATGCCAGCTCGTTTGTGCAACCTTTATATGTTGTTTTGTGACCCCATCAGACAAACTATTAAATTACTCAATATTGGTCAAACTTTATTTGAAGTGAAAAATAAAACGCTCAAAACTCATGAATTTCACCTTTGGTGAAATTTCATAACTTTGTCATGTAATCAGCGAGAGGGTGGACGTCACGTCTGTGATCGACATTGACCCACAAAGTGTTTACCATTTTGGACATCCACTATTTTGACCCTTAGCGACTAAAGTCAGTTCGTTTAATGATTTAAAAAAATGCTGCGCATTGTTTTATTTAATCAACTGTGGATGTTACTTAAACTAGTCACGCACTGCATATATGAAAATCAACGAACCGGATTCGCGATAGGTTAAACCATTTGAGGCTGGAGTTTTTAAGTTTAATGCCAGGACCAAGAAATGGTTTTAGGGGTAGTGTGTACACGCCACATAATAAACATTTAAATAATAACATATTTGTAAATAATTCTTATACCAGAATACTGTTTGTTCACACTCGGTTTCGTGTGGTACAGTTTTATTGTTTTATTGTATAAAATATGCTTAAACCTAAATATTAAAAAAGCAGACTACCATAAAATGAGCGAAATTTCCACAACGGAATATATTTCTAAAAAAAAACAATTGAAACGTGGCATATGAAGGAAACCATGGTTTTGAACTAATAAATATTTTAGCGACCGATTACGGTTATTTATTTATCAAAAAACAACTGTGCGTCAAACGATCTCCTCTATGTTATTATATTACATATCATCAAGCAACTAGCACTGTGACATATGCCCCGTTTGTCAAATGAAATGTCATGCTACGATGTGACAACGATGTTGCTAGGCAACGGCTGTGAAGTTACGACATATCTATGTCTATATCGAAATATGTAATGTCATGGGATCGAAGTAGGGTGCTTTACACAACATAAATTCGAACATGTTTTAATATTTGATGTCATGTTGAGGGCTTTTTACACAGTGTATAATATTAGTATGATATATTGGTCTATATCACGTTATTGTGACTGCAATTATTATTATTAATAAAATCCACCACAGCCAGCTTGCGCGAGCAGCTTGCGCGAGCAGCTGGCTCTTACGCTCGCTTACACCGCCTCCCTTCAATTGTTCAGTGTAGTGTTCTCCACTCGGTCCTAGTCTTGTCGATCCGACGCAGCTGCTCCAGGTCGGCCCTTGTCTTCAGCCGCATGCCGATGTGCTGCCGATCGGCGTCAAGGGTGCCGGGTAGGGTCGGCCGCGATATACATTTAGTCCGTCCTTTTGGAAAATGCGGACATAGCTTGGTTTGCGGGCGCCTCCTCATCCATGCGTAGGATGTGACCGAAGAGGCGCCATGTCCATCACATCTGTGCGTATTTGTCGGCACCGACATCGTTCATTCAACTTCACGTTGCTTATCCTCTGTGGCCAGTGAATCCCGATGAGTGAGCGGAGCTGCTTCCAATTGAAGGCATTTAGTTTTCCCGTTTCCAAACCGGTCAGGCCCCACATACTCGCGTTGTACAGTAACACTGGACGCACAAATGCTTTATATATAAACGCAATCGGAGTTGCTCGATGACGTGTCTTCGCCGCAAAAGTGATCGCATGGAACGGAACGATACACTCTATAGAATTCGGCCAGTGACGTAGCGCGTAAGTCCCGCTGGCGCCTCTCTTTAGCCCGAGGGATTGCGACTGATTATTAATGAAATAGTTTAAGAAACGTCTCACAGCAGTGTGCGACGAATACGAACATTTAAATATACACGACGTCTCTGGGGCTATGGAGACGAGCTACGTCCGAAAGCGCTGCAGAGGCTCAGGCATAGACCTCCTTGCAGACCTGACCACGGAGACAGGTAAGGCAACGTCTTGTTGGGATTCTTAGCTCGGGCAAGTGCTTTGTCGAACCAGTGCACATTTAAACATTCCACTGTTAGGACAGTAGTCTTGGAAGGTTCACGTAAGCACGCACGTAAGCACGCACGCACGCACGCACGCACGCACGCACGCACACACACACACGCACACACCACAAGCACGCACGCCCGCCCGCCCGCCCGCCCGCCCCCCCCCCCGCCCGCCCGCCCGCACGCACGCACGCACGCACGCACAAGTTTGTCATTCTCGAGAAGATACGCCATCTGATTAGAGCGTCCAAGCCGCCTACTTCCCAGATTTATCCATACGAAGAACTGATGGAATACGACATTTGTTTACATAGTCATAGATATGGCCATGTCATGGCGTAGCATAGCCTTAGGCTTAGCCTGGCCCTAGGATAGGTATAAGAAAGTCTCTGTTGATTTGTGATAGATAATGTAACACATGTACGAATACCAGCAGCATGCGATGTATGTGTATTTAAAAACCGATAACAAGCTAACATCAATGACCACGTCGATGACGATGCAGTCGGCGTCAGTGTCTGTAATACTGCATCGTGCGCGGTGTTACTTTTTGCTAGTTTTATTTTTAGACAGTTTTATCTTGTGACTTGTCTCGCTCTGTCTGTTAAATCGTTCAGACAGAACTTTGCCTGACTTTCCACACAGCGTGTGATATTGGTGATGCGTTGATTTTACACTTTTTCCAGCAAAAGAGGCGCTTGAAAGCGAAATTCTTCGTCCACCACTGTTTATATACGGAAATATCTTTGTTATCTTTTTCAGAAAGAGAGTTCCATTTGGCCGCTTGTGCATTTGAAAAAGCTGCGTCGTTTCGTACTCAGCTGAGTACGTACTCAGCTGAGTACGTACTCCAGACGATTTACAACCTCAGTTGAGCACGAAAACTCTGGTGAGCATGAAATCTCAGACTTGAGCATAGACTTGAGCTTGAGTTTGAGTACGGTTTATAATCTCGGGCCCTGGCTGACATGACTTTACTGACATGTACATGTACATCATTACACGACTTGGCGACATCCGTCAGTATGAGCTGTCCGCAGAGGCAAACGACACTTGACCTGTCCATTTGTCCATCGAAATTAGTGACGCAAAGGTCCCACAAGAATGACAACTTTCTACGAAGGGCGTTAGTAGTAGTTGAATAACAAGAGCGCAATCAGATTTGTTGATAAATCACAACCCAGCAAGTCAAGTCAAGTCACAAGTCAGTGACCTGCAAGTCAAGTCAAGTCTCAAGTCAATGACCTCCAAGTCCAAGTCAAGTCTCGAGTCATCTCTCTGAATTCCAAGTCAATTCAAGCAACTAGCGTTCACTGTTCGAGTCACAAGTCAAATCAAGTCAACTGATGTTTAATGTTGCATTTGATATCTAGTGAAACGTCAAGGATAAACATATCAATGTATTAACGACATTATTTATTTTGATTATGAATAATACGATACATATAAAGTGCACATTTACACGTAATATCAATAATATAGATTACAGTCATTAAAATGGTGATGAAATTATGTTAGTTGCAAAATGGTAATGATAGTAAACCTTGTTTAAATAAAAACAAAGTTATAATGATCATATTATTACTATTTTATAACACCTACAATTGAACTTTGTTTATTGCCATTACAATCTCAAGTCAATGACCTCTAAGTCAAAATGTGCGATTAGGGTCAGACTCGAGTCAGCCTTCTGTGATTCGAGTCAGCAAGTCTGGTATATATATATATATATATATATATATATATATATATATATATATATATATATATATATATATATATATATATATATATATATATATATATATATATATATATATATATATATATATATATATATATATATATATATATATATATATATATATATATATATATATATGCATATATATATATAAACATATACCAGACTTGCTGACTCGAGTCACAGAGGTTGACAAATATATATATATATATATATATATATATATATATATATATATATATATATATATAATATGTATGTATGCATATGTATGCGTGTATGCATGTATGCATGTGTGTATGTATGTATACATACATACATACATACATATATACATACATACGCATACATGCATACATACACATATAGTTGTAATGAAACGCCCTTTTGTCTGTGAGAGATTTTGTCTGTAACAAAAAAACAGCAGTATTGATTCAACTATTTCACTCAACAGGATTCCCCCTCAACAGATATATGTTCACCACGCTGCAGTCGAGAACCAGTTACTTGTGTTATCGGTCTACGAGAGACTTCGATGTAGAGTCTTTAAGAGTCATACGTTTGTCAACCAAGTCCAAGTCCACGTGCTTTCACTAACTTGTGTTGTGTTTGTTAAGACGTTGGACTAGACACAATTGGAATGTCAATCAATTTGAACATATCCATTAACGTGTCTCATACTAGCAGCAGCGAGAAGCCGAAGCCGCACACTCATTATTCTGCACCAAGAAGCCTTCTGCGTTGGCATAGAAGCGTAGATAGGTCGGAATGATCACGTTAGGCGTATAACCGATACCACAAAGTACCTCATATCACACTACCATCCAACGTCAATCTCTGTATGCCCCTAGAGCGTTTCAAGTTCACTACCAGACTATCTCGGTATGCCACTTTAGCGTTGCTGCACTGACCGACAAGTTCACATGAGTGCTTGTGCGAGTGAGCGAGTGTGCGAGTGAGCCAGTGAGTGTGTGAGTGAGGAATGTGTATCTGTTTGAGTTTGTATATGGGTGAGTATGTGCGTGTGATTGTGTGTGTGCTACATATATTGTTTTGAGATCGACACGATATATTGGGTTTCAACATCCAATTCATTCAATATGATATATTTGGCTTTCAACGAAGACAACTGAAACGTTGCGACATGAAACAGTGCACATACTTACGTCAATATTCACACTTACGACCAATATCTGCTAGTCGCCTAAGTAACGTATCAAGACGCTGTTTATCGAGGACTGGCGATAGACAGCCTATGTGTGAGATCCTTGATTAAACTGTACTAAGACAAGTTCTACGCCCATCGATACAACATAATATTCTTTATGTTCTTTATAATACATGATTCATTCATGCAATCGTCATACAGAAGGCACCCAGTACTCTTTATTCACATAAACAGCAAAATATTATGTTCATTATTGCAACGGAATATTGCAGGTCGTACATAAACAAGCGCGTGGCGTCATCCGGTATGTTTGCATGCGTTGTTTACCAAACGTTCACCTCCTGCTAAGAACGGAACACAAGTAAATATAACAATTCCGTGTGCAATGTGTGTTTACGCATGCACACATATGAACTCATATTCACACGATCAGTTCATGACCAGTTCATGAACAACATATCGTTGATTAGGTTCTTGGTTGATACTGCTTTATAATATGATATGTTTTGTACATTAAATCTAATTCATATAATCACAACCGAGCGTGAACAGTGCGATGTAACAACGTTACACAACATATCGTAACTATTGTGATCAGTGGTTGCTAGGATCGCTATAAAAGAAATGCATTCACTTCCGTTTTAAAGACGAATTATAACGATTGTTTGCCATGTGTATTCTTGTTTACGTGAGATTATCACACACACGTACGCACATACGCACGCACGCCACTCCCCCCACACACAAACATGCACACGTACGCACGCACGCAACCCCCCCCCCACACACACACACGCACATACACACACAACGCACACGCACGCACGCACGCAACCCCCCCCCCACACACACACACAAACACAAAAACTAACCTCGTAATGGTGATATAATATTACACCAGCAAATAGCATGGTAGCCAAGTTTCAAAACGTTTTATTTATCACACAGAAACAACATTTAACGATGTCAGTCGTGTCACCCCGTGTCACCCCGTGTTTAGAGTGATCTTGCCAAAGTTGAAGATAAAACTACTACTAACATGAGATATATTGGCCAAATCAGTTGACAAGACAAGTTTCTAATGAAAACACACACACGCACGCAGGCACGCACGCACGCACGCACGCACGCACGCACGCTGAAAAGAGTAAGTGCATTTTTCCACTTCTCTGGCTTTGAGGTATAATGATAGAATTGCATGTGACTTGCCGGCACGCGCTGAGACCGCTGAGACTGCGGGAGATTATATATCGGCAGGGATGGATACATCGCAGTTCAGATAAGGAACAGACGCGACAACGCGCGTTGGGGCAATCGAGCTGCCATCTCGCGGTCGTTGTCGGGCGGGCGTGTGTACATCGCAGCACGAAAATGTACAGAGCAGCGGGAGGCGAGATGTTCCTGTAAGCTATGAGCCGAAGACGGAACATTTTACATTACGTCTAGACCACAAATCGACGCAACTATATTAAATTATAAACACATGGATGACAGTAGACGGCGAAGTTATAGCGGCTGTTAGTCGCAATACGTAGCAACATTTGATTTCACTCAGACGTCTGTGTAACTGTGTTATTATTGGCCGCATGGTAGTCACCTGAGAATATTTCCCCTGTCTTAACTCACTTCCGGATTTCCTTACCTCCCATTTCTCTCACGTCATTCCCCCCTCTCTCTCTTTCTCTCTGTCTGTCTGTCTGTCTGTATGTCTGTATGTATGTCTGTATGTCTGTATGTCTATCTCACTCTCACACTCTCTCTCTCTCTCTCTCTATGTCCCCACACTATCCCCATTGTGTGTCCCCACACTGTCCCCATCCCCACTGTGTGTCCCCACACAGTCCCCCATCCCCACTGTGTGCCCCCACACTGTTACCACCCCACTGTGTGTCCCTTTGCTACCTCCCTCTCTCCACGCCACCCTTCAGCAGATTTGTTTGCCAAGGTTCGTGCTACTTACTGAGTGGGCGCTTCCACTGACCACTTGACCGGACCAACTGCCACGGACACAGGTGCAGCATCTAATGATCGTCCCAGGCGGCTGTTGACCTGGCCAAGCGTGCTCTGACTGACTGTCCTTTGACGTTGTCTTACGTCACAGCTGGACATGAACCACAAATGCGATTCACTCACCATAACCCTTAAAGATTGTGGCTGAAGAGCCCCTGTATTGAGGAGCCCCTGTATTGAGGAGCCCCTCTATCGATAAGCCCCTCTAGTGAGGACCCCCTGTTTTGAGGAGCCCATGTTTTGAGAGCCTTTGTATCGAATCCTGTATAGATGAGCCCATGGATTGGGGAGCCCGTGTTCTATTGGGGACTACTGCAAATGAAGCCCGGCACTGTTTTCTTCCGATCAAGGAACTGTACAACTGTAGGATCAGAACGCAATGCAATGAGGTTATCTGTAATGATATGTTAAAGTTGTATTGCACTATTTGCACAGCTGAAATCTACGAATGGTGCACGAACGTCGGGTTTTGTCGAGATGCTGATTATATGGTAGGGGGTCAGTATTTAGAATTCAGCATTTTAAAAGCTCGACATCACTGGGGTTGGATCTGATATGATAAATGTGAATAGTTGGTCGGGGTTCAACATTGCATTTAGATCGATTAGATTGGTCGACGCCACTGCAAAGAAGACCTGGTAAATGTGGATTATCTGTTATGCTGTACGATTTTTAATGAATATGTGCTGGTTAAGTGAAATTGTTAAATGATTTCGGATATTACGTGGTTAGTGCTTTCAAAATAATGATGAACGTTGTAATCTTTCCTCCCCCATATTGACACGAGACGTGGCTGATGGCAACTCATATTGATGTTACACAGCAGAAACACGAGTTACTGATTAGAAGAACAAACATCAAATTGGAGTCAACAGCTAAGGAACATGCTACGTTTACTAGCATCAGACTGCCACCGAGAACAGAAAGTCCGACGTTCCGGCAGACAGTGAAATCAGTAGCTGCCCGGCGTCACGTAGAGACCCTTTACTGATACATCGTACTTCGTGTAAGGCCTGCTCGAAGTCTTTATAAAAGTATTAGAGGACAAATCAAATACAAATTATATTAAATAAAATCCATATTGGCAATTGATGTGTTTGCTTGACGTGTGTGTTGCCGATTGCTTACACTGACTGTTATTGTTTACACTGACTGTTATTGTTTACACTGACTGTTATTGTTTACAATGACTGTTATGGCAATAGTCTGAGCAACTGACTAGAGTAGGTTAAATGTGATAATGCGTTTTTGCAGTCAATGTTATCAATACTTATTTGGCGCTCGATGCACCGAACTATTTTTGCGCTTTGGGTCTATAGAAATCGATGTGCCAACAAATCAGCAGTCGCCGCGACACGGGTGTCCATCTTGGTTTTATTAATATTTAATCATTACTCTGTCGTCAATAACCACCCGACTGGGCCCGATATTCGTGTTTAGCAAAACAAAATCTGACTAATGAAATATGGATGAAACAAAATGGAAGACGCTAGACAACGTGTGACTGCAGTATCTCATTAACGACTCTGAAGACGCCTGTTTTTGAAGAAACATCCGGAAGTATCGAGAATAATAAGTAAACATTGAGCAGCTTCCTGGAACGGGCCACTGCAGTGTTGACTCAGCTTTAAAAATATGTTTACGACTTCGTCATGCGCCACCTACTGGGTTTGCCTCGCAGTACTCCGTATGACCTTAATAAACGACACAAACTGCATCCATCAAACTGTGTCCGCGTTGCTTACTACATCGTAATCCTCATCGCAACACGTCGTCTCAGTAACATTCAAAGAGTTTTATGAGTCCAATTTACTGTCACAAATTAATAAACTAGCTCCTTTCTCCCACCGTATAGACTTACACATCGCAGCAAAACATTCAGGCAGTTGCCTTATAAACATATGTTATCTTTTTACCAATGAAGCTATAGCATTTCTCATGAACAAAACAACATACTACAGCTATGTTTTGACAGTGTAGTGTTGTTTGAAGCAGCCTCTCGACTGGCACTAAAGTGAACCAAATTCCGGACCGTATTGATGAATAGACTACAATAAGTGCAACTACAGGCCGTCATTGGCTTTCGTTTGCCAATGTCTTAATTACAACTGGCAACTATCTACGACGGTCTAGAACGGGATACGTTGTAAGTGAATGCCCGCTCGATCGTTCTGGCCAACCGCCCGCAATTCTCAACACGATTCTATAGATACGAAGCCTACGCAAGTCTAAATATACCACATTAATTAGTTTAACCTGGCGGCCAGAAGGAGCCCTGGGAGTTACACTCGAAATCACGGCGCGCGAAGGCGTGCGGCGATTAAAGAACATTGTCAGTGCTTGTTTGTCTGGGCAATGTTTGTGAGTTTTAGTAGCCGAGGCTTGCACTAGGCAGCCCAGTCTACATTCATCGTCTTTCTTCACGGGAATGGGATCAATTTTAATGAATTAATTACTTATCGAAATCAATAAATTGGAAGCAGGGTTCGCAAATGAAATTATTTTTGCAGCATCATTTATATGAACAGATTATCTTCATTCTCTTCAAACAAAACGTGTTTGTGCGACGATCTCAGGCAAGTACACGACAGTAATGTGCAGAACAATATTGTATCATATCATACACGTTGGTGTTGGGATCTCTAAATAGAGGTAGTTTCTGACTTTGCAAATCCATTTAGTTTTTACCAACGACAACGGAACATATTTGTTCGAATGACCTTCCTACATTCGGAGCAATCACCTCATAAGCACTATATTATTCTTAATGTTTGGTAACGTTTCCTAACAAAACACAGATATTGATGAAACCTAATGAAAAATATAGTAAGTACAGGAAATTCAAAAATTTTATATTTTCGCGTATAATTTTGTTTGCATGTTTACCTTGCAAACAAAATGTAACTTACTTGTTTCAAAGTTGCAACATCCGGGCGACAACCTTGATACGCTGCGATGCTACACGAGCGCCACCAGTCGGTGCACGTGGAGTGGACGTGATGGATGATGTGGTCGGTACGGAGGAGAGAGACAGACTGAGCGAAGCGTATAGCCGCCGCCGCCTGCCCGGCTCAACATACACGGGTCGTTATTTATTGATGAGACCTCGGCGGAGCGGCACATGGAAGGCCGGAATTAGGCCGCGTGGCAACCGCCGCTCACCGAGACAGTCGTTTTGTCTTCACTGTCAACAACTATCTATCACGGCAACTATGGCTGGTTCGTCGGTCTGAATGAGACGGACTCGAGGAAGTCTCCACTGATGATGTTAGTCGGGACAATCCACGGCTATTGTGTCTCGACAAGATGTTGTTATCCCGTCACACACACACACACACACACACACACACACACACACACACACACACACACACACACACACACACACACACACACACACACACACACACACACACACACACACACACACACACACACACACACACACACACACACACACACACACACACACACACACACACACACACACACACACACACACACACACACACACACACACACACACACACACACACACACACACACACACACACACACACACACACACACACACACACACACACACACTCACACACACACACACACACACACACACACACACACACACACACACACACACACACACACACACACACACACACACACACACACACACACACACACACACACACACACACACACACACACACACACACACACACACACACACACACACGTAGCTTTTGCACAATAAATACAGCGACATTGATTTTCAATTGCTTTCATTTTGGGACCCTTCATCCCATCGATTATATTGAATTAAGGAAAGGATTCCAGATGTGCCTCCCACCGATTACGGGGAAGAAGTGACATGAACGTGATTTAGAAAAGGTTGCCTCAAAGACACTCACACACACACACGCATGCACGCACGCACGCACGCACGCACGCAATAAATATTATGATGGCCGAAAAGGGTAATCGCTGTTGTGCGCTGAATTTGTCAACGTGATGGGGCGATGGAACAATGGGGCGATGGCGTGATACGACGGTACGATGGCGCTATGCGATGGAGCGATGGCGCGATACGACGGTACGACGGCGCGATGCGATGCATACTGTATAGACCACGGTTCAAGGGTCACATGCTCTCACGCGAGACCATGTATTTCTATACATAATGTGTAGACAATATTATATATATATATATATATATATATATATATATATATATATATATATATATATATATATATATATATATATATATATATATATATATATATATATATATATATATATATATATATATATATATATATATATATATATATATATATATATAAATGTATATACACTCTACTGAAAGTGGACCCACATTACCTCTTCATTAATTACCTTAAAAAGCATAAACAAGTGATTGAATATCTCTCTATCTCTGTAAAGGCTAATTACACGTGTTTGGCTGTTTGTTTTGTTGGTTTTGCAAGATGCGTTGTCTTACTTTTGAAACTGAGGCAGAAGCTCTTGGTGGGTTGTGTAAGTATAGTAGAAACGGAGAATTGTACGTTAAATTCAATAAATGAATGAATACATGTTATAGCTGTGCCTATGCTTATTAATTAAAACATTCGAACAAAAGGGACAGACTAGATTAATATTCACACATACAGCAATGTATTGCATACAAAGTCAAAGACCGCAAACACGGTAATATTATTCAGGTTACAATCTAGAAACTGCAAAATATTATCTAATAAATATTGTACTTTTTGAATTGGGGTGCAGATTCCATAGCGGGGTACATACACAATGATAGAATATGGACTCCCGCTTCCCTTTTCTTTCGGACACTGGCCTTACAAACCACCGACGGGACATCGACGCCGCTCATTCCCGACCGTCGCACAGTGCACGACGTTTCATGCAGTAACCGAGTAGAAATAACAGGCATTGAAGCCGACAGTTTGGTTATCTCCAAACATGCTCGGCCGGTTATAATGCAAATAAAGTTGATGCTGGGATAACGATTTCGGTGGATGTTAATAAATAACACACACACACTCGCACGTACGCACGCACGCACGCACGTTCGAACGCACGCACGCACGTTCGAACGCACGCACGCACGCATACACACTTTCAATGACAGAACGTTCATATGTGTAAAGAAGACGTTACTATATTGTGTGCCGCGTCTTGTTGCAATGTATTAGCAGTTACTGGACTAGGAAATCTTACTCGGATGACGAGGTTATGACGGACAAAACTCGTGCGTCAAGTAACAGACATGGAGGTATATTACTTGTAATCGACGCTACAGTTAATGGACGAGACTGTCAGTCGGGCAGCCACACCTTGGTGTTAGGACAGTTCCAGAGAGGTTTATAGTCAGTTCCCGACCATCAAACAACCTTTCGTGAGTTTTTGTAATAAACGTAGAGTTTTTATGTCGCGTCTGCACTTACAGTTAGTATTCCTGGTACAGTGATGACACCTTTCACAGGGATCTTTATGAACTCATAAAACATGTCTTCAATCATAAAAATACTGTTCATAAATAAATGACTGTGAAAATGCATTAGCATAGCCGAGTAAAACACTAGTTTGTGATGAAAATGAGGTGTAGGATTTTATATGGCGCTTTTGTAATTATGATATTATGATTGATTATTATTCAGGTTGACAGCATAATATGTATATATATATATATATATATATATATATATATATATATATATATATATATATATATATATATATATATATATACATACATACATACATAAATACATACATACATACATACATACATACATACATACATACATACATACATACATACATACATACATACATACATACATACATACATATATACATACATACATATCAAAAGAACATGCGAATGAAATAACACAGCCCCAGTTATTCGAGTGCATTCTGGGAAGTATTGAGCCACGCACCACACACTGGGCGCTAACATTCAATCTCTGTAAGGTGAGGTTTTCATCTGCTCCACCGAGCGAATGTTCTAGTATACTGCGTTTCTTTTGTGCAAGTAAATATTTTATGAATTGCGTCAAACGTGAACCATCCAATCTGCGCAGCGGCGGGGTACGTGCGTGGCTCAGAAAGGTGGTGGCGCCGTAAACAGGTTATGTTTTATCAGTCCATTATCACCTTCGTAGCCTATCTTTATCCAGCATTCACTAGTTGTGTCAGTGTCGCGTCAAGTAATGCATGCCTTAGATTGCACTGCTCATACATGCCTTAGATTGCACTGCTCATACATGCCTTAGATTGCACTGCTCATACATGCCTTAGATTGCACTGCTCATACATGCCTTAGATTGCACTGCTCATACATATAGCCCAGATCAAATTGTTAGTGTAGAGAATCAGTTTCCTCGAACCATCCTGACCACACACAGCTTCCCTCAGTTCAGTCACTGACATTCCAGTTGAATCCTTTATTGGATTTATCCTTCCATGTTGATTGCATTTCCAGGCTTTCATTCCCTGGCTCCGAAGTATGATAACGTTTGTTCCGAGCAGTTAGCGTCTTTACTTCAGCCGAACACACACACAAATATATACTTCAAGAATAAGGACTAGAAGATCTCCTTCAATATAAACAAGTGTGAGGACATTAGAATCATCCGGAAGCGACATCCTATTATATCTACCTATGACATCCATAGTCGCAACCTGACCCTGTGAAGACAGGAAAGTACCTTGGAGTCACAATAGCAGGAATCTTGACCTCATGTCGATGCCATTATGAAATTGCTTTCTTTGGGGAAACCTATCTAGTTGCCCAACAAACACCCATGCACATTGTTGCGAGACCCTGGTTAGACCTATCCTATAGTCAGCCAGCACGTCACTCACACCGACACACGGCAGTCGCAAGTTGTCCCCAGTTGCTAGTATTAGGAGATGATCAGCATACTTGACTGGGAATCACAGCAACACAGAAAGACAACTGCTAAGACAATCATGAGGTACCGCGTCACACACCATCTCATTGCATGAGGCGACGGCGTTCGTTATTTGGCAGGATTGGCTGAGCTGCGTCATCGACGGCGGGTGGACTCATACCCTGTTCCTGTCGATTGACTGTTCAGCGCTCTGACCGCCGAGTTACCGCATCTCACTACTCTCTAGAGATGTCCTGCTCATGTAATGACACAATCTCGCTATATGAGGGGTAAATAATGTAAACGCTGAATGCGTTTTAGTTGATAAAATCGCTTATTCGATAATTAAAATTTTTAAGCATCGAGACGATGGGGTGACTTTCAAAACAATGGTTACAAATTCAGCGCAACGAAAACAGAGAGCAAGAAGAAGCCAGGGCCGGGGGTCCGACAGACTAGTAGCCACGGGGGTCCGACAGACTAGTAGCCACGGGGGTCCGACAGACTAGTAGCCACGGGGGTCCGACAGACTAGTAGCCACGGGGTCCGACAGACTAGTAGCCACGGGGGTCCGACAGACTAGGAGCCACGGGGGTCCGACATACTAGTAGCCACGGGGGTCCGACAGACTAGTAGCCACGGGGGTTCGACAGACTAGTAGCCACGGGGGTCTGAATGGAGCGTCTCACCCCCGTGGCATCCTGTTGGGCCATACGTGAAAGTTGTGTACGTGTCGTCTACGTGTCGTCTGTGTGTCGTCTGCGTGTTGACTACGTATCGACTACGTGTCGTCAGTGTGTCGTCTGCGTGTCGTGTGCGTGTCATCTGCGTGTCGTCTGCGTGTCGTCTGCGTGTCGTCTGCGTGTCGTCCGGTTGTCGTCTGCGTGTCGTTTGCGTGTCGTTTGCGTGTCGTCTGCGTGTCGTGTGCGTGTCGTCTGCGTGTCGTCTGCGTGTCGTCTGCGTGTCATCTGCGTGTCGTGTGCGTGTCGTCTGTGTGTTGTGTGATTGTCGTCTGCGTGTCGTCTGTGTGACCATAATTAGTTTTAGGAAGGAGTGGGCTTAAAGCAATAAGGGCCAAATGTCACTTCCCCATTATGTGCAGATGTAGGAAGATTCCTTTGTATGATTCCACTGATACTTGGCTGTATAAAGTCTGAATCTGTAAATCTCACATCCGGGTTTGTTCTCAAGTTCCACATAGAAAGGTAGGGATTTGTTGCTTTGACCCTTCATAAAGCAGAATTGGAGATTGTGAAAGAACAGTGTTGTCAGTAATGAAGAATAATATCTCAGTAATGTATACTTCAAAAGAACATTTCGGGGTGCTTAGCAAAATGTCATGATCGACTGCATCAAAAGCAGCAGATACGTCAATCGGAGCCAGCAGTGTTGCTTTCTGTTGGTACATATTAAGAAGACATCTGACTGGTCCTTGACAAGAACGGTTTCTGCAGAATACCTAATTCTGTAAACAGACCTACACGTTGGCAGTGGACATTCACATTCAGTAATGATTAAGCCCTCTCAGTTGATTTGGACAGATACTGAAGATTTGACACAGGGTGCAAGTTTTTTGGAACTTGCGCACATCATTCTCGGAGGCCAATGTGAATGTATCCATTTTATTCACTCTCTTTGGGTGATAGAGAGGGTGTTCAGAAACACCTTTGTCATCCCGAAACACTTTTCTATGGCTGATACAGAGGGTGTTCAGAAGTGTGATCTAGAATGACATCTGCTGTATCCTTAAAATGGTTACCAAATTCACTGATCAGGGCTTCCATAGAATCATATTGACGCAAAGGATGGATTCCTTTGCTGCTTAGTTCACTGCAACACGCTACGCGTCGCCACTGGTAGTCCCCTACCGGATGCTATATCAGTTACTGTAGTTCCCGACTTGGAGGATATCGTCTCGCTGCTTTGAAAAAAACTTGTTTTGACCGCCAGGTGGGAGCAGTGTAAATCTCCACAGCGTTATAGCGGCTTCATGCTCGCAGCTTTTACACATTTGTGTTTTACACGCATGTACAATTATGGAAGTTGTTTGTACAATTATTGAAGTTGTTTGCAAAACCAAAACATCGATATGTTATTATTTAATGGACAACTATTGTAACATTCCGCTATTCTTCAGCTCACAATGTCATCGGAGGAGAAATGCCGCCAGAATTCGGTGGTGTATCTAAAATACGGATCTATGCGGACAGTTTTTGACAGTTTAAAGACTGGAGTTGGGATGTTGAGCAATAGACACCAGGAACAGTCACCACACCACCCGCCATAGGTATGCGTGTGAGTGATAACAATTCCTCCATTCCTGCTAACAAAATGTGTTGTTAAGTAGCTGTGGAATAAATGAAATAAAATGAATTCTGGTTGCTATTAATTCCAACCTAATTTTCCATCATCTTTAGTACGGAGCGGGGAGCGATAGACTGAACAACCTATCGAAAGTGGGCGATGACATAAAAAGGTTGGGAAACACTGTATTAGATTAATAAAATGTATTACCTCAACTCGTCTATGAGAAATCTTAGATGGTGTTTCATTGTTGTTGATTTATATGCAAAGAACAATCACCGCAATCATATGTATGAGTAGAGCTGTTCGAATATGTTTCGTGACTGAGTGGCTGTTATGTAGATAATGTGAAAGGTTGTGGAAGGTTGTGGAAGGTTGTGGCTGTGTAGCAATAGTTGGGAGACATCGTCACGTGGAGTCCAGGCGGATCTTGGGGAGATATCGCTACGTGGAGTGCAGGCTGGTCTTGGGTAGATATCGCTACGTGGAGTGCAGGGTGATATTGGGTAGATATCGCTACGTGTAGTGCAGGGTGATCTTGGGTAGATATCGCTACGTGGAGTGCAGGGTGATCTTGGGTAGATATCGCTACGTGGAGTGCAGGCTGGTCTTGGAGAGATATCGCTACGTGGAGTGCAGGATGAATACTGAATAATACATGGCAAGTGTTTTTCTTATGCTGTTGCATCCATGTCTTGTTATCTTTTATTGCTACGCCTTGTCAAAACAGTGTGTCTTCCTTTCCACAAGCCTTCTGTATTGTGTCTACAAGTAGTACGATCAATATCATTAAAATGTAATCTTACAAAACAGTTAAGTACAATAAAGTTATAAGTATTACGGATTTGTGGCATAGAATATGCGAAAGGTAAAGTGAAACTCATATGTGTAAGATTTAAGCGTATTATGGTTTGAACACTACATTTTCCACGCAAAACTAAATATGTACAAATCATAATGAAAACCAACTGTATATATTCCTGTACATACAATTTAGCCAAACTTTAATCACAACCTATCAAGACAAATCGGGTATTAGTTTAAAATGGAAAATACTGTAGTGTACTCTAGTGTACTGTAGTGTACCGTAGTGTACCATAGTGTACCGCAGTGTACCGTAGTGTACCGTAGTGTACCGTAGTGTACCGTAGTGTTCTGTAGTGTTCTGTAGTGTTCTGTAGTGCAATGTAGTTTCTCAAATGTAAACAAACGTGTGCGTTGTTGACTTTCAAACACATCAAATGTACCTTGACTACTGAATCCTACGAGCTGTGGTTGTGAGGTTGAATGTTGGCCACGTATGTTGGAACTATGAATGTATCGCAGCCATCAAGAAAATAAGATTATTTGTCTCATTCAACATCGCATAGTATAGTATTCATATAGTATTCGTATTCACTTCAAAGACAGAAGATGAATAAAATAATGCTTTACAAAGCAACTAGTCCAGCGGGTTTATGTACTAAAGTGCATTTGTTTAGTTCATGTGTGTCACGTGTTAACGTACGACACCCGCCTAAATATATCACACGTAACTTACACATGTTATGAAAAAGCAAGACACAAACAAAGCTCGTAGTCTGTCAAAAACTGTTTCCAGTAATTCATACTTATACGTCATGCATAGAGAAATCATAACATTGTTTTCCTCAAACGCAAGCTAGAAAGACAAAAAGTAACATGTACTCTACTGATGCAAATAATTTATGTAAACATGATTGTATTACAATTTTATTCACGTAACATTTGGTGTTGTACATTAATCATACAATAATAATTTCCGTATAATATAACCATCTGAATAAACTCAAGTATATGAAATGGCTTCCAATATAATCTCCGTTTGTCTCCCATTTTATAATTGTAATTGCAAACGTAATTTACACATACCTGATATAGCACGACATGAACACGTAGCGAACTATACTTATATTACATATACACAGCCTTAAACCACCAATCACGTGCAAGAATGACGCATACGCACACCAGTACAATGTTTAATGAATCTTAACTGGACGCACGGTAACAGAAAGTATATTTTAATAGACAAAATGGCAACATTGTTTATAAAAGCGTATTTTATTGTATTATGCGATTACAATATCTATGAATGCTCTATTTGTGGGTTATGTTCTTAGAAATATTTCTATATGATGTGAATACACGTGTTGATATGTATTTAGATGAGGCAGGAGAACCTAAAGGTGATGAAACATGTAGTGGAGGCAGCGAAACAGTCCGCGCCAATTGTTTGTCATGTATGGAAACTAATCATCGTAGATAAAGCTGACACTTACTGGTGCAGGCTTAGTAATAACATACCTTTCGTAACCCGCAAAACAATACACGATGTGGCTAATTCAACTAGTTTTTTTTTGGAAATGGCAGCATGTTCCGTGAATTTCACTAATTTGCAGTTCTCTCTTTGTTAAGTAGATTCATCTGGCCACGCCCAAAAGCCCCATGAATACCACTAATGACTTCAAACATCGAATCTAGAAACATCTAGTAGGACAATTGTTAGTAGCCTGACATGTGGAAAAAACTACAATAAACACACAGTTTGGAAGGATGCTGGGAGTAAATCAAAACGAATGTGTGTGGGGGGACGGGTGTGTGGGGGCTACGGGTGTGATGGGGGAGGGTGTGTGGGGGGCGGGTGTACGTATCTTGCGTCATAAGGCGTTCATTTAACAAATGCATGGCAGTAGAACTGTCATTAAATAAATCATACTGTACATATAATTACTCAACAGACACTTCAATGAGCGATATTGCTGATGGTGTTAAACCTAAGACTTTCCTATCTCTGAGTATTTTGTTTTCTCTTGTTCAATAATTGAGCAAATTCGGAGAGTAACGCCGGATGCATATACGACATCCGACGTGTGTATGGAATGATATATGACAATTATTTATGTTACACTCGCGTCAACGAAGCGAGAGACAGTTTAGATGGCAGGTTGTCCTTGTGATGACACACATTGATGTCTGTCATCCCCGCCACTCGTGTCAACAATGTGCGCCTTTTGATTAAAGCAATAGTTTTTTCACTTGTCAACACTGTTTTGTTCTTTAGACAAAACACTGTATAGAAAGCTGGTTGCTTTGATGTTGCATCAGCATTGAACGTCTGTGTCGATTTCTTTTTGGCAAAGTACCTCGAATAATGTTTAACGAATGTCGGCGCAAAGCAGGCCTATTGTGCTGCTCGAGGGCAGTGTGTTTCACATCCTAGACACCCTGTCTACTTGCGCCTGGCGTGACTCGTGCGTGTCACACTCTAGACAACATGTCTACTTGCGCCTGGCGTGATCGGGCGTGTCACATGCTAGACAACATGTTTACTTGCGCGGAGCGTGACTCGGGCGTGTCACATCCTAGATACCATGTCTACTTCTGCCGAGGCGTGACTCGGATCATCTAGGCGTGTCGCGTCTGCCGACACGCAGTCCCTAAAGGGCGGGACAGGTTTCTGGGACACGACGCTGTCCCCGCTGCTGCCAGAGCCGGCTGATGCGAGCTCCTCCCGGTCGACCTGGCGACACGAACAAGTACTGAACACTTTATTTCCACAATACAATATATACATTGTGAAAAAGGCCAGCAGGAATATGTTATAACACAATATTGTGGAGTGTGACAGTGAAGTGTAACGGTGAAGTTTGACGGTGAAGTGTGACAATGAAGTGTGACAATGAAATGTGATAGTGAAGTGTGACGGTGAAATGTGACTATGAAGTTTGACAGTGAAGTGTGACTGTTCTCAAAGAGGTCTGGTGTAGATATTGGGATGCTCTCGGAGACGTATAACAGCGAAACAAGGGTTGGTGTCAGTAAGAGTTGATGCCGTACCTCGGAGAAGCCGGACTCTGAGCTGTTGTCGTCCGAGTCATCGAGTTGTAGGATGAACTTGACTCGTTCGTCGTTGCGCAGCTCGTCGATGTCGTTGCCCATCTCCAGCTCGAACATCCCGTCTCGGAAGTTGTCGTCTGATCCACCCAGTCTGCAGGCAGAGGGTGCAAGGACGCAGTAAATACGAAGGTAATACATGCTTGTTGTTTATACATCCACAACAATCGAATTACCCTTTGCATTTATTACGTACAACTGTCCGCAACCCTAGGCGAACAATTACGTACAACTGTCCGCAACCCTAGGCGAACAATTACGTACAACTGTCCGCAACCCTAGGTGAACAATTACGTACAACTGTCCGCAACCCTAGGCGAACAATTACGTACAACTGTCCGCAACCCTAGGTGAACAATTACGTACAACTGTCGACAAAGTCATGCGTCTTTTCCTCGATTGTCCAAAGTTACGTCATACAAGGGCAGGGCATCGCTACACGTTACTATGACTACCAGTTTTACGTCACAATCTTGAGAGATATTGACTGGCAGCACCAAGTACCAAAGAATAGATATATATTTCTCTGATAATGTTGTGTATCCTGAAATTTGGTAAACACGAACTACCAAGTTTATCTCGTCCGGAGGATGAACATTTTTACTGGTATTAATAATGACGTCTTATATATATATATATATATATATATATATATATATATATATATATATATAGCGCCGCTTTCCGCCAACAATTCTTGACATAACCCAAGTTTGGGTTATGTCAAGAATGCTTACGGTATAAGCAAGGTGACAGGGTAGTTACGTAGATTTGTCAGTTACCGTCACAGTACAGCATTATACCCCCAAGGCGTAGCATGTAGCGGACGCCCATTATTCACACACTCTACCCACACTAATGATTCCAATAGTCTCGTCGCCATTTCGTGCGTATAGTCGTCATCGTGTCACGTCTTGGTGTCAGTTCATTAAAGCAGACGGTAACCGAACGTGTCAAGAACAACACATTGTTAGCAAATTAGAGACGAAATACACGTGTACGTGCGTGCTGTATATGTGCCATACATGGTTCTTCCTAGAGTGTATAACTTTGTACAGACGATGCCTTCACGCTAACACCGTGCTGTGTTGTAGTTACGTGTGCCCCACCAGGGAGCGCACTAATGCAGTCACACAGTTCATTAATCGTTATAAGTCAACGAGGTTGACAAAACATGTTTCCGTTTCATGTGACAATTGTTGTACTGATTACATCCACAGATGAACTTAAGCCTTTACCTGAAATTGGCACAATGAATAATCACCCAGGAAACATATGTTAAGGCATACATGCTTGATACCTTTTGGATGTCATTAGACTGACGCATTGGGGCACGGTTGCACGCGTGTTAGCGTACTAATCTGCTTTTCACCAACTGATTGAAAGTCGGAGAAACGGAACAAAATCATTTATCAACATATCACTACTGACGTGGTGCACTGGATCCATACAATGGCTAATTAGCCTGGAAAGTATATTCACACATAGCAACACATATACACAAGCATGCACATAAATACACAAATGTACGCACGCACGCACGCACGCATATTATTAATATGTATGTGCCATTATTAGTATATATGTTAGCGGTTGGTGAGTTGTATGTAATGCCATGTATATAGCGACAACGCGGTTTTATTGTTTTGTTTAATGACGCCATAGAAGCGTGCTTACTAACTAGTGGGCGAGCCCAGCTTGGCATTTACTGAAGTTCGCGTATCCGATTCCCTCGACCCTATTGTTTCGATGTGACGACAGATGCCATTCTAGTGTGAGTAATCTTTATTACATTACGTCAATGTTCGGAGGCGGCTCGCACGACCGAATACTTCTAAGACGGCGAATACAGATGGTGACCACTCAAGTGATATAACCAATAAAATAAGAGGCACGATCCAGTCGATCACTGGTAAATATGAATGTATACATAACAAGCATGTGTAGGACACGAAGCCAGAGACGACAGTCGTAACTCAAGGCGGCACCTTAAAGGAGGAAGGCAGTTACTTAAAGGAAGAAGACCGATACTTAACGGATGAAGGCCGTTACTTAAAGGAATAAGGCCGATACTTAACGGATGAAGGCCGCTACTTGAAGGAAGAAGACCTATACTTAACGGATGAAGACCTTTACTTAAAGGAAGAAGGCCGATACTTAACGGATGAAGGCCGTTACTTGAAGGAAGAAGACCGATACTTAACGGATGAAGGCCGTTACTTAAAGGAAGAAGGCCGATACTTAACGGATGAAGGCCGTTACGTAAGGCCTGTCACCGAGACTGGGGGCCGTCTGGGCGGAGGTAGTGAGACAGCCGCCGTCCTCGACACGGGTCACGCCTGACCAACGCCGCGCTACTGACGTATCATATACCAGAAGACCTCGTCCGCGGGTGACATACAGTGGGAGTAGAATGTCATGATGACGTCTTAAATTACACACACACACACACACGCACGCACGCACGCACGCACGCACGCACGTACGCAAGCACGCACGCACATTCTCGACATTCAGTTGACGTGTTCTGCGAGCACACGCCGGATCCACGCAATCGTTGACAAACAATGAATACGCCGGCGGGCACGCTTTCTCACAGAAGTAGCGCCCGCAGTTATGTATTATTACTCATAAACGATCGCTTAGTCTAGCCGACAGATCGTATCATAGTCAACGCCGACAGGGCGCCGTGCGACAGAGCTACTCTCTAAGGCAACTATGCGTGGAATGCAGGTGGCGTCTTGCCACGGGCTGGGTTTTCTTAATGTGTTCACCATATCAGCACGCGAGAAAAAGGATATTCATTGATATTGGTTGTTTCTGCTATGGCTGTTACGGCGAGTGTTACGGCTGCAAGCGAGTGTTACGGTGTTGTGTTACTGGGGTAGTTGTTGGTTTATCAGTTGACCGAAAGACTCTAAGCATTTAATACATATTGTGTGGCTCGCTTTAAATAAAAAAAACAGAACACTTTTATGCGGTCAATGAATCACCACAATCCCAACAATTAGTCCCATGAGCTGTTTAATATATGCCTGTTTCATATATGCCTGTTTCACATATGCCTGTTTAAAATGATGGTACGTGTTTTGCGGAAAGGACAGGAACACGGAAGTCTCACAAACAAATAAACAACCAACACTAGTCGTTCTGTGCAACACGCCTATATTTTATAAATATCCGGGCTCCCGTCGTAGGGATTCCCACTGGGCAATCCCCACGTCACGTCACTACATTGTAATGTTCTCCGAAATAAACGTATTCCAGAACCGCGTAGAGGATCCAGTAGAACGCCTCGTGTCGGCGAACACCAACGTAGTGTTGCGCCGAGACTCTGGATTTAAGCACATCATCTCATTGCGTGAATTTTAGTACACAAACATATGCTGTTGTTCTTAATTTAGTTCAAATTAAATGTCGTTAATGTTTCAATCGTTTACATTTAGTACAGTTCGCAACAAGTGTTATGTTGGTGTAGTTCTAAATAGCACACAACCTGAATGTGCATGAGAGCCAGCAACTGTCATTAATAGTATTATTATTACTACTACCATCTTTATTCATACTAAATATCCACAAAAAAAGAGTACATTAAAGACACATTTCATGTGTTGGTTAGTGACATGGTGATTCACTGATTGAGCGATTAAGAGGGACTAGCGATTCATTCTGTTGGTCCCCCTAGCGGAGGAAGAATAATAATTTCGAGAACAAATACATTTTACATAATGGACATTTGAAGTCAAATAACCTGAACAAAATGTTAGCAATTCTTGTTGTTATGGTAAATGAACGAGTGTTGAGTAGAGTCATTGCAAGAGTGCGCTCAATTGAGACATGCACCACCTTCTTTTTTATATAACGCATCTCTTCTGCTTTTCCTTTCGATGAGGTTCACATGATATTGTAAAAAAAAATTCAGAGGTCATTGTGAATTTATATGTGTTTGTGTAACGTAATGTTCGACACAATTGTCGACTGTGTCCAGTTGTTACCACCGGTCGTCGTCGTTGTTGTTGCAGCGCAGACACTCGAGGCCAATTTCAGTTTCAGTCAACCGTACGTAAGATTAGTATTCTGAATTATTTCTTATACTATCTGCGCTATGATGTTTACATGATCACTCTCCATGGGCTCAACGGTTTGGTAGCCCGTTAATCACACCTTTCAATACATATAGTGCGTTTACCATTCTTAATACGTACGTCATTTTATTATATATATATATATATATATATATATATATATATATATATATATATATATATATATATATATATATATATATATATATATATATATATATATAATATATATATATATATATATATAAAATATATATATAAAAACCTCATGTCGGGCAAATAACGATGTGCGGTGTAGTTAACATCGTGAAATGTCATTGGCTAGCGTGATCGTTTAGGAAAATAGTTGTGTACATATTACGTGACACTACCGTTACACTCCCAAAAATAGAAATGCCTGCCCCCGTTCTTACTCCAACCACGTTACCGCGTACCTGCTGAACATCAGATTTAATTTGTCTCCGGCTGTTATAACAGGACCGTCTAGATGTTTATCTTGCAGGCTGAATTCGTTGGCATTCAGTCTTCGGTGAGAGAGCAGGGAACGCAATTGTACTGTAATGCATTCGTCATGGTTACATTCAACATGGCACGTCATTTCGATACGTCTGCATTAGTTTGTCAAAGCGCGTTGCTGAATGTAGAAATGACATAGGAACCTATTGACCAATCAACAGTCACCGTCCTGTGTGGTCCGTGAAAGTTTGCCACATTTGCTAATCAAGTTCTTGTTCTAATAACGCGGCATAGTGCAACTGTTCACATCGGCGGCCAGATCTACTTAATTCAGCGAGCTTATCAATTGGGAAATGTTCAAGCTGTATATGTGGTTGTTGGGTCTTCGACAAAGATATTGCAGCACTTACACTCGGTTTAACTCGTGTCTGCTACTGTAGTAGGTTTGGCGTTGTGTATGTTTTTCCAGTAAGATAATTTATGCGGCTGAGCTCTTACTGATTAAAGCTCCATCCTCAACTGATTTAACCTATCGCAAACCCAGTTCGTTGATGTCACCATATGTAGTGTGCGAATAGTTTATGTAATATCCGCAGTCGAGCATCGAGCAGTCGAAATTATTGCAGTAGCTGGCAATAATAGGGGAGACCGGTTCTAGTTGTACACAAGGGCAAGTCGTTACAGATGCGTTTTACCAAAACACACACACACATATTGAGTCACCATCGACAGTTGTTGGTTGGAATTCTACCAGCAGACACACCGTCCAAAAATCGGGAGTTAAGAAGATGAAATTAACGAGAAATGGAAAACAATTATTTTTTAACAAAAAAAAAACTTGTTTGTGTGTGCCCACATAATATCATCTCACGCAGCCACTTTTTATGTTTCGTGAATGAAACTTGAAACATGTCAAATTATGCCAAGTAGAAATTAAATTGAAATTAATGATTTGTTATCGTACAATTACGTTCAACCGCAAAACAAATGTGTTTCGGGCGAGTTACAATTGTATTGTCGCAAGATGTTACAGCTGTAACAACGCTCGGGCGGCTCGTGCTGACGGTTCAGACAGCGAGTTGTGTGCTGACAATGACTGAAAGAGCAAGATTTATTTATCCACGACGTGTGAACGCATTATTTCACTTGTGGAGCCAATTGTAATGATTTATAACCAGTAATGTAAATGCTAGCACCGTCAAACAAAATTAACAAGTATTTCAGAAGGGCGGGTTACATATAGATGACTATTTGTTTTGGACTCTCGATAAGCCAATGGCTTCCTTGTCCATTTTTCAGCTGGGTGTTTTGCCTTGGATGACTATATTGTTCAGCCTTGTTATTTTTTATGACACAACCCTATTTGAGCAATTAATAAATACTGCACGATTCGTTAAAATGTGGATGTGAGTGCGTGAGTGTCATATGGCCACCAGACGAGAGAGTGTCCTTTGAGTGTCCTCTGGCCACTAGTCGTGTCGAATTGACGTGTCACTGTTTTAAATCGCAATGTAAGTTAACAGGTGTAGTTCTTATATGCGCATCATTAGATCAAAATGGATACGTCCATTTGAACAAAACATTATTTTTACTTCCGTGTATGAGAAGATGTCAGTCACACTTCATTGAATACACAAAAACTGTTCATTCATATTGGCATCCAATGATTGTGTATTACGAGATAATCGAAGAGAGAATCGAAATAATTGTGACAAAACGAAATCATTCAAATTTCGGAAGGAAGCCATATGTACCCAGTAGTAGTGTACCGCAATCACCATCAACAATATAAGAACGGTATTACACATGCCCATGGGAGTTGACTGACGCTGACTCACTGTGACGTCATTGCGTGAGATCGGGGGTGCAGTGAAGCAAATCATGCAGGGAACACGGCGCCTTCAGTACGAACGCCACAGGGCACGGCATAGTGCAACGTCAGACAACCGTGTCGTCAACAAACCGACCGGCTCGTGAGAGAACACAGACTAAAGACCATGTGAAACGAAGATGCATAGGTCAATGTTAGTACAACGATTTCTCTGCATGTTTTAGTAAAGAAGATAATAACAGAAGCCAGGGTTATAAGATGGAACTGAATCGGACACATATTTAGAATAACGGCTCTAACATGGACACGAAAAATGGGTCGCCCAAAAACAACCTGGCGAAAAACTGTAGAATAATAAGAACGATAACTGAGTGGAAGACGTGGAACGGAGCCAAACAGGTGACCAAGGACAGACCGAACTGGAGTAGGAGCACTGCAGCCTGGTGTGCCATCATAGGATAGGTGAGGCGAGGTGACGGCCAATCAATGAAACAGCTGATACAAGGAATGTTGACAAGTTGAGGGCGTGGCATCGGGAACGCCTTTCTGAAGTAATATGGTCATACAGGTCTTCGAAAGTGATGTCTATAACAAATAACGACTTGTGGTGTCGACCAAGGAAGGACAGACGACAAGCAGCAACACCGGGAAATAATTGGATTCATGTTTTCCTCTACACAGTCGCCACATACGTCGTCTGTCATATTGATATTAAATGTGTAAAGGAATTGAAATGGGACACTATCAAGAGAAGCCTCTAATTCGGTAGTCGTCCGTCGCACAATGTGTCAGTCTTCCGTCATACAATGTGTGAGTTTTACGTCATACAATGTGTGAATATTCCGTCATACAATGTATGAGTCTTCCATCATACAATGTGTGAGTCTTCCATCATACAATGTGTGAGTCGTCCATCATGTAATGTGTGAGTCTTCCATCATACAATGTGTGAGTCTTCCATCATACAATGTATGAGTCTTCCATCATACAATGTGTATGTTCCATAGTGTCGTTAGTGGTGTGGCTTTGGTTAACATCGTTAATAACACTTCGTGGACGTAGCTATAGAAATTCAACGTCCGCGATTGTTTCTTATGCGATTTAAGATTGCATTAATGTTCGCTAACTAGGCGTTATATAACAAAATGTTAGTTTAGTTTTTAAACGTAAAAGTGGATCTAGCACCCGTCAAGTCGACGCCATTAGTGCCGACGATGTCACCCGAGACACCGGGAACGTTGACACCTTGCGCGACGGAATTTGTCAAGCACAACTTATTCATAACCGAGACGCGTGTCAACAGCGTGTCGATTGCATGCTGACTGGTGATATGTATGGCCGACATGTTTACTTGTATACACACACTTGTCCCATTTATTGAGTTTGACGACGATTATTGGTTTTGCATAATGTGTCAACATTCGAGTTACCTTTGTTTGTATATCAATTATTATATACTGGAGGAATGGATGATAGCTGTGTAATTAAAACAGGTAACAATTGTGTTTGTTCACATATGTTGACTTAACACATCTACCAGCAGTTCAACTAAAACATCTACCAGCAGTTCAACTAACACAGCTACTAGCAGTTCACCTAACACATCTACCAGTGGCTCACCTAACACATCTACCACAAACTTTAATGTAACACCCAACCACCATACTCTTGTATACTTAATATCCCTCCAGCATGGTACCCCAATAACTGTACACGTAACACCCCACCAACTATTATTGTACACACAAACTGTGGTACGCTTAACACCACACCACTGTTCACTTAAAACTGCACCAATGTACCAGCTCACCAGCTGCCACTTAACACCCCACTAGCTGTACACACCCTACAGTGACTTTTTGCATAGCGTCAACATTTACCAACATTTACCACACACACCACACCACACCACACACAATGAGTCAGTTCGTGAAATAACAAGGCCCTTTGTAAAACTACAGCCTGTCGTCATTACAATATCATTACTTTACTACATCCTGTCGTCATTACAGTAGCATTACTTCCCTAAAGCCTGTCGTCATTACATTATCATCACTTCACAGTCTGTAGTCATTACAGTATCACTTATTATCAGTATCACTTCACAGTCTGTAGTCATTACAGTATCACTTATTATCAGTATCACTTCACAGTCTGTAGTCATTACAGTATCATTACTTCACTAAAGCCTGTCGTCATTACAGTATTATTATTTCACTAAAGCCTATCGTCACTATCCTTCACCGCAGCCTGTTGTCACCACAGTATCATTTCTTCGCATTACTCTTGTTTGCCTTTTTCATCATTAAGAAATTCGCATTTGTATATGGCATATTCATCAACAGCGTTAATCATGTCATGACGACAGCCACAATTAAATTGCACTGTTGACATGAGTTCGACGACATTCTTGTCGCCAGTAAGAAATGGTTGCCAAGTCTGAACGCCATTTGTCATGTGTTTTATTGTTTGTCGTCATAATTTGAAGTGGCCGAACAGAAGTACGACGTCTACTCTCAGCCAAGGCGTGTATCAATGACAGATTAAAAAGACAATCGTGTACCTTTTTCAATAACTTAATATTAACAGCAGACATAAATAATAACAGGTCAAAATCATCTTACCTGTCGAAGTCTGACTCGGCTCCTTCAGACAATGAGTCTAGTCTACATATCGTCTTCTCCTCCTGCTTCCTCGCTTCCTCCTCCTTCTCTTCCAGTAACTCCTTCTCCCTATCTTCCGTGATATCGCAGAGTTTTGGCGCCGTCCTCGATCGCTGAATGGGAGGTTTGAAGTTCTGCCCTGTGCTCAGAAACTTGGTCCTGACCGGCAGACCGACGTTTGCGAGCGGCATTGAGACGTTGCGCTGAAGCACGAGTCTCGACGTCTGTCTTCTCGCTTTCTCCCGGACAAACTCGCTGAGCGCGAGAGCCAGTTTATCGTGCAGCTCGACCGCCATCGCCTTAGCCTTGGCCACGGAGCTGCACAGAGCCGCGTGACAGCGCAACTCTACCTTCATCCGAGTAGTCTCGTGACGATATACCCACACGAAGAGGCGAGGATACTTGGGGTGGGCGATGCAGTACGTAATTCGGTGCGCCCAGTACTCCGTGAGGCCCTGCTGCAAAGTGATGGCCTTCAGGCCTGATGCCGTCACCGTCAGCTTCATGTCAATACCAACACTGCTGTTCCGGCGATGGTTGTTCCAGAGCACAGCCGTGGCCTTGTCGGCGCACCCCTCGCCCTTCATCAAGGCTGTCTGTACGTTCCCCATGTACTTCACCCGATATGTCCGCTCACGATCAGAAATCGTAAATTTCTTGCTTTTGCAGAAGAAATTCATATTGAACTGTGTATCATGTGATCTTTTATAACTGTTGTGTATCATGTGATCTTTTATAACTGTTGTGTCTCATGTGATCTTTTATAACTGTTGTGTCTCGTGATCTTTTATAACTGCTGTGTCTCATGTGATCTTTTATAACTGCTGTGATCATTTATAGCTACTGCATATATTTCAGTTTGGCTTTTGGAGTTTTGTTTGCTAACTATAAATTACCTACTGGCGTTGTCACCGTCACCTAAAGCTGTTGCTAAGACTGACTTAGACGAGGCTTACAATAGCCGCGAGCTACACCGTTCATTCAACCGCCAAGTCGAGGTGTTCTAGTCGACTCGTTTTAAAGGCCACTTGACCACTTGTAGAGCGGAATGTCTTATGAAGGTCATGTCTTCGTCATAGTGAATCTGTTTGACACAAAGTATCATCATAGTACCTCATAATGACATTTGCGTCCTGTTCACCACTGTCTCCGACGACGGACGCAAACTCACAGAAGTTGTCACACGTCTTGTGGAAACGTCCTTGGTGAGGTGATCCCTGAAACCAAGTATATCACGTCAAGATGGCGTTTAATCGTTATTTTGTTATTGTATGCGTGCGTGCGTGCGTGCGTGTGTGCGCTTGCAGGCGTGTGTATTTGGGTACATGCGTGCGTGCGTGTAATATACTATTGTAAAGTTAAGATGATGTTTACTAATTTCGTTCTTGGCGTTGTCAAAGCCAAGGACAATGATATTAAATACCTCTTGGCAACTGTTCGCCTTCCGTCACACTACATGCACGTAGCCTTCACCAAGTCGTGTCATGTTTGCTGTTCGCCTTCCGTCACACTACGTGCACGTAGCCTCCATCAAGTCGTGTCATGTTTGCTGTTCGCCTTCCGTCACACTACATGCACGTAGCCTTCACCAAGTCATGTCATGTTTGCTGTTCGCCTTCCGTCACACTACATGCACGTAGCCTTCACCAAGTCATGTCATGTTTGCTGTTCGCCTTCCGTCACACTACGTGCACGCAGCCTCCACCAAGTCGTGTCATGTTTGCTGTTCGCCTTCCGTCACACTACGTGCACGTAGCCTCCACCAAGTCGTGTCATGTTTGCTGTTCGCCTTCCGTCACACTATGTGCACGTAGCCTCCACCAAGTCGTGTCATGTTTGCTGTTCGCCTTCCGTCACACTACGTGCACGTAGCCTCCACCAAGTCATGTCATGTTTGCTGTCCGCCTACCACCATGACTAACTTAGATGGCCATTGTCAGCCTGTCCCAGGACAGCCAGCGCGACCCGATTAAAAACAACCACAATGATTAACACGAGGAATGGAGAATCGTGTGAGTTCTCGCAAAGAAGGTCCCACAATGATGTGACATACCTGACTGACACGATACGACGTTTTAACTGGTTTGCATGTTACACGTGAAACAAACAATAAGTATAGGCTAATACGCAACGCTATATGTTATGTTTCAATGGAAAGTTAAGGTATGTTTTAATGCATGGCAGCAGGTCGGGTGACCTATTTAACGGCATGGCATTGTGCCAAAGTTTACTGGTCAGTCAAGTTTGATTTATGCTAATAGCGTCGACACTACTGTTCGCCATTTCGACCGCTATTGTATTGGGCAGCGCCAGTCGTGCGTGGGGTCACTCAGATCTCGCTCATGGTGCTTGATCTCACCTGGGTATGAATGAAACATCGACCCTAGTCGATGATAAATCAAGATGTACGGGTAGCCCGAAAACAAAGTCGTCGCAATTGGGACGCGTAGTAATCCTAAGCCGATTGGAGGACGTGAACAACACATACATATATAAATATGTTAACTGTACAAGCATATCACACACCCAACATATCACACACCCAACATATCACACACCCAACATATCACACACCCAACATGTCACAAACAAAGAGGCGCTTAAAAGTAACAGAATACAGTACACGTGAAGGCCTTCTGACTTTTGTAAAACGACAATAGCTATACGGACATACATGCAATAGCTATACGATGGTACGGACATACATGCAATAGCTATATGATGATACGGACATACATGCAATAGCTATACGATGGTACGGACATACATGCAATAGCTATACGATGGTACGGACATACATGCAATAGCTATACGATGGTACGGACATATCTTAAACCAGGGTTAATTTGCACAGTTTGTGCCTTTTTCACATTCCTGAAAAACCTGGAGGTGGAAGTGCAATTTCTACCTGCTAATATGGGGGCTCCAGCTAAACGTTCTAAAGGCAAGCATTAAATATATGTATACACTAACTATTTTCCTTGTTTTCATTTATTTATAAAGTGGTCGGGGATGTTTTAAACATGTAGACCGTCATCCACATGTTGCCTCTCACCGCGTGTTCAATGACATAGCCTTATTGGGGATAGTTTTTATGGCTCCCACCACTTTTCATTTGATTTCCAGATGCAGGAATAGGGGAGTTCGTACCCGCTAAGGAAACTGGTGTATAATATTGGAGCCAACTGCCGTAGAACTTTACTGAAAGTTTTATTCGAAAGAGGTGTCATATTGACATCATCAATATGATAACTATTCACAGCAAAAGTTACTTTTTAGCTTATGATAACTTTTCGAAAAACGTCCAATCCATTGCTTATACCTGCACAAGCGCTTTGTGCCCACCTGATGTGTAAACCACTTTGTGGACCTGTTTAGTAACCTGACAAAGTTACCTGACAAAGTTACCTGTGTGTAACTGGACGTTTGTCTCTTTTGCGTTTTGTAATGACTGCCATTCAGAAATTCCCTCGGAATTACTCAAATATATATATATGTGTGTGTGTGTGTGTGTGTGTGTGTGTGTGTGTGTGTGTGTGTGTGTGTGTGTGTGTGTGTGTGTGTGTGTGTGTGTGTGTGTGTGTGTGTGTGTGTGTGTGTGTGTGTGTGTGTGTGTGTGTGTGTGTGTGTGTGTTAAAACATGATTTTACCAATAAAATCTTAAATAAGTTATAGAACTAACACACACAAAAAGAAGAAAACAATTTTTATTTTATTTAGAAATAATGCTGACCGAATCTTTTCTGTTACCTGTGTGTAACTGGACGTTTGTCTCTTTTGCGTTTTGTAATGACTGCCATTCAGAAATTCCCTCGGAATTACTCAAATATATATGTGTGTGTGTGTGTGTGTGTGTGTGTGTGTGTGTGTGTGTGTGTGTGTGTGTGTGTGTGTGTGTGTGTGTGTGTGTGTGTGTGTGTGTGTGTGTGTGTGTGTGTGTGTGTGTGTGTGTGTGTGTGTGTGTGTGTGTGTGTGTGTGTGTGTGTGTGTGTGTGTGTGTGTGTTAAAACATGATTTTACCAATAAAATCTTAAATAAGTTATAGAACTAACACACACAAAAAGAAGAAAACAATTTTTATTTTATTTAGAAATAATGCTGACCGAATCTTTTCTGAAAATTGTTTTTCAAAGTTTCACCACTGCTCAAAGTAACCCCGGTTTACGGTACATGCAATAGCTATTTAAAGGCACGGATATACATGCAATAGCTATACGTTGGTACGAACATACATGCATTGTTAGACACTGTTTTCCACTGCTCGACAGAGGATTCCATGAAACCCCTTTGACAGTGGAAGGACAAAAGTAAACAATGGACCCAACATGTAGACTTGGACCTCGCTACAGGCTGAGGCAGGCCACCGTCATAATGTGTCAGCTCAAGTGGACGTATGCGGTTTATGTTTCGACAATAGTAACACTTATGTAATATAATTAAAATTTTGAACTTTGTACTGCTGTATCTTTGATAATAGGCTTGAATGTGACATAGAACTATATTACTCAATGTGTCTCTTGGCTGACTGTGTAGAAAGTAAACAATTCCTTTATCGCGACAAACCAAATTAATGTGTGGTTACCATACATATATTTATTCCATTCATTTTGTCTCTCGTACTTGGTGCAAGCAATTTTCAATAACGTATTCATGCTTAAACGTCATGCAGTCATAGCACATTCACAACCTACCATAGAACTCATCAAGTTACATAGCACAGTCACAACCTACCAAATAACCCATAAACCAGCGTAGCACAGTCACAACCTACCATATAACCCATAAACCAGCGTAGCACAGTCACAACCTACCATAGCACTCATCAAGTTACACAGCACAGACACAGCCTACCAAATAACCCGTAAACCAGCATAGCACTGTCACAACCTACCATATAACTCGTCAACCTACATAGCACAACCACAACCTACATAGCACAGTCACAACCTACATAGCACAGTCACAACCTACATAACGTAGTCACAACTTACATAGCACAGTCACAACCTACATAGCACAGTCACAACCTACATAGCACAGTCACAACTTACATAGCACAGTCACAACCTACATAGGACAGTCACAACCTACATAGCACAGTCACAACTTACATAGCACAGTCACAACCTACATAGCGCAGTCACAACCTACATAGCGCAGTCACAACCTACATAGCACAGTCACAACTTACATAGCACAGTCACAACCTACATAGCGCAGTCACAACCTACATAGCGCAGTCATAACCTACATAGCACAGTCACAACCTACATAGCGCAGTCACAACCTACATAGCACAGTCACAACTTACATAGCACAGTCACAACCTACCACAGTACTCGTCAAGCTACAGTTGGACTGAAGGTACCGTTGGTCGTACGGCAGTCCACGGCGACTTATTAACGACTAACATTTGCCGTGCGTCAGCGTGACCCGACCTGTGTCACCTGCACGACTGATCACTCAGCTACTCGGCCATATATTATGGGCGTGAGTCATTTCTGTCACATCTGTCGGCATGCAGTGACGTCACACGTCGACGTATGATCACCGGCAATGAAAATAAAATTAATTTGGCGACTGCAAAAGGACCATCAACTTTAACTAGTGTCCATGTATATTACTCGCGAAAGAGCAACCTTCTTTGTTGAGCGGTGCGATGCCGCGAGCTGTTAAGATCAACGAATGTGCTCAAACAGCTAGTAATGTCATGACTCGCCAGGAAACACGAATGTAACAGCCGTTTATAGTCTTCCAAAAATATTTTTTTTATATTCAAAACCTAAATTATGTTTGCCTACATTCGACATTTAGAATAAAGGTAAGCGTCAAGAAAACATGCTTAGATCATCCACGACCTGACAATAAGATTACTTATCTAAACATATTTAGTTCATCCACGACCTGATAATCAGATTACTTACCTAAACGTGTTTAGTTCATCCAAGACTTGAGAATTATATTACTTACTTAAATATGTTTAGTTCATCCACGATCTGACAATGAGATTACTTACCTAAACAGCGACTGGGTTTTAGCGACGTAGATGCGTCAGGAACAATTTGAATGAAAATCCTCCAAATCTCATTTACACTTGGCGAAAGGTTCAGCGGTCTCCAAAATAATGTTGCATTAAAATACGGACATAAATATGTAGCCAAATCCCACTTTTCCATATTAAAATAACTCTGTGTATACTATTCTTCAGCTTTGCTTATAAATGCAATATGATACAATATAATAAATATACAATACTTATATTGCGCTAAAATCATCGGCAGAACCAAGCTCGGCAGCGCACCAAAAAAAGGGTTTAAGCAGTTCTTAATCGATAAGCAGTTCTTAATCGATAAGCAGTTTCAGTTGTAAACAGTTGGACTGGTACATTGGGGAGCTATGGAGGATAAGCAAGTTTAGACAGGTGGTTTTTTGCTTACGGCGAAATGTTGTTATATTTTCTACAAACATAATACTAACAGGGAGTGAGTTCCACAGATTCGGTGCTCTAGTTTCGACATTTGTCTTAACACTGGCAACAAAAAGTAGATTAGAATTAGATGATCAAAGCTGTTTGGGCTGTCTTGCAGGAGTGAGCAGTAAACGTAAATATGCCGCTAACTACGACGAAGGTCATAAATGTGATAAAAGCAACACGTTTGTGAAATATGATGTCTATTTTTTCATTATTATCAAAGTTGACACCTATATTCCCTGCTGAGACGACCGGTGTGAAATTCTGGCTCAGAATAGGCGTTGAGAAAAAACAATCAAATTTACCAAGCTGCTGTTATGTACCGATAATAAGAAACTCTGTTTTATCTGCGTTTAACTTTATTTTGCTGTCAGTCATCCTGTGAAAGATATCATGGAGACAATCTCTAAGCTGGTTTAAGGAGCAATTTGTATCCGGGGTGGCCAAGAAAAGGTAAATATGTGTATTGATTCACGTCATTCAATAAAACACACAGGGTAGTTCATTAACACGTGACTCTCGTGTTTTATTTCATTGATGCAATTGTAGCATCCGAGTTGGTTACATTACGTGGCTCGTGCGTCACGTAACGTAGGATTCCAGGCGATGCACAGATCACAATATGGACAGATCAAAAGAAGTATCGATCAACCATGTCAGTTTGTATTTGTACACCCATTTATCGTGTTGTTACTACACAACTGGCAACAGAAATACAATTATGGCTCGATGACGTAAACAATTGTCATAAAATACATTATATTTTTGATTTCGCATTTCCCTTTTTACACCTGAGAACAACTAGAGCAGGACGCGCCTGGTTATATAGCCAGTGTTAAGTTGTAACGAGATAAATGCTGCTTTGGGGATGATTCCTTATATACAGACCAACAATTGTGGAACATACACTCAACCGTTTGACCGTTTGGTTTGTCGACCAGGGCAATGGCTGTCGTTCACTGAATTCCTATGTAAACAAATATGCACATTTGTTTAAATATCACATTCTTGTGTACACTAGTTCAATGGACCACGATCTACATGTGTAAATTTGCTTAAGTACGTAGACAATATCTTCCTAATTATACACTCACTACACAAACACGCACGAGTAAAGAACCCGTACGCTTCCTTACGCTAAGATGCGCACTGATCTCTAAATTGTATATGTTAATCAATATTAACCAATGTTAACTAATGTTAACCAACGTTAATCAATGTTATCCCAAGTCGTTCAGCTTATTAGCGTAGACTGGCCAATTGTTTTGTTTTCGCTCGTCTTGTTTTAAAATAATTTCTCAAAAAAAAACAACCCTATCTAATATCGATTACGTCATGCTAACTCTAGTATCGACTACGTCATGCTAACTCTAATATACACTACGTCATGCTAGCTCTAGTATTCACTACGTCATGCTAGCTCTAGTATACACTACGTCATGCTAACTCTAGTATCGACTACGTCATGCTAGCTCTGGTATACACTACGTCATGCTAGCTCTAATATACACTACGTCATGCTAGTCTAGTATACACTACGACATGCTAGCTCTAGTATACACTACATCATGTTAGCGCGTTTGTGCAAATATGTTATTTAGTTTTGATGAAACCATCGAACAAACTACTAAATTTTATTTGACAGAATCCGGCCATAATTCGGCAAAACAGGAAAAATTTTCCGGATTTATATACTTTAGCACAGAGCTATTCACACTTACGAAACTAACGATCAAATTTTATTATTTCAATGATTTTAATAAAAGTATGCACTCTTTTACTAAACCTGCCGGTAATATATTATTTAAACTATTCACGCACTACATATTACTTAAACTAAACACGCACTACATATTACTTAAACTAAACACGCATTACATATTACTTAAACTATTCCTGCCCTACGTATTTGAAATAGGGGGTTTACAGTCTCTCGTCATCGGGTTAATGTGCACCAAGCAACGAAGTGAGAGAGGGCGTCGGTCGGCGCGCGCTGTCCGCCTGCGCTAGGTCACTCCCGTCTCGCTGTCTACAGTCACACATCTGTCATCGTAAAGCTGTAAAATTATACCGTTACACGTTAGCGCATAATCACATAATGTTTAGCGATGCGCATTCACGCGTGCAGACAGGCAAATAGTCAAGTAGCGAAATGCCATGTGCCTCTACGTGTGAATTATGTAAGTAATACTAAGTATTAGCTTAATTGTTACAGCGTGCGTGTGCATCGCATGCACATATCAGTGCATGTGTACCACTTACACCTGTGCGTGCATGTGTACGTACGTGCGCGTATACGTGCGTGTGTACCGCTTGCACCTGTACGTGCGTGTGTACCGCTTGCGCATGTACGCATCTGTGTATATTTGTGTATATTTTCACCTGTGTGCCGGTTACTGATATTGTGTGCACTGCTGGGCAGCAAGCCACACGCTAATTCACACGAAACATTACTGTTATATTATATTTCGAAATTATCGAAAGTTTACACCATAGTGACCTTTGACGAACGTCATACGCTGACGGCGTCGAGTTCTACTTGAAATGTTGGCCATTTGCTGAATGCAGTAGTACCGTCTACGCGTTGTGGCAACTAGGTACTTCAACCAGTTATGATCATATTCCACATATGTCAGACCGCGTCATGTCACATTGGTGTTGTTTGTCTATCAGACCACGTCATGTCACATTAGTGTTGTTTGTCTATCAGACCACGTCATGTCACATTGGTGTTGTTTGTCTATTAAACTGTGTCATGTCACATTGGTGTCAGTTGTCTGTCAGAATGCGTCATGTCACACACACACACACACACACACACACACACACACACACACACACACACACACACACACACACACACACACACACACACACACACACACACACACACACACACACACACACACACACACACACACACACACACACACACACACACACACAAACACACACACACACACAAACACACACAAACACACACAAACACACACAAACACACACACACACACATCACACACACACAAACACACACAAACACACACACACACACACATATTATATATATATATATATATATATATATATATATATATATATATATATATATATATATATATATATATATATATATATATATATATATATATATATATATATATATAATATAATATATATAATATGTATATAAGATATATATATATATATATATATATATATATATATATATATATATAATAAATGTCAATATAACGGCATATATGATACTTGGTCCATGGGATAAACTCGGTATGTTTCCAAACACCCATATATAGTTTACCAAAATATAATGTTGACAAAATAATTATACGAACAAATACCTCTCCTATACATCGCATGCCACAAACCCGGTCGACCTTATACACCGTAGCTACATTTGTTGAGGACCATTAATCTTTACCTAGGTTAATCCTTAATCTGTAGCAGGGTGATTAAACTCGATGCCCCGCTGCGAATACCTCGGGCTCATAAATGACAACTAAAACACACTTGGCCCAATTATCGGGTTGACCTTTGGTCGTTGTGGTCTAATCGCTGACACCAACGGTTGGCCGTCACCTGTCTTGATAAACATCAATACCACCAACTATATTTATCACAATAACGTTCATCGTCAGTGTTCAGATAAGTATCAGGTGTGTTCTGTATCAGTTGCTTAGCCAGGTGTGTTCTGTATCAGTAGCTAGATATACCCCAGCCGTAGGCGGTACAGTGCACAGTAGGTTTAACAACCCGACGACCGACCGAATGATTTTGAACATGAACGAAACTATTCATAAAAAGGACTTAGACTTTTGCATATCAAGTGAGAAACAGGTGTCGTTGCACCTCAAATTGCAATAGTAGTAGGTTTGATTAATATGGTCACCTTTGAACAAATTGTACCCGAAAACAGCAGATAACAAGTATATAATCGGCTAAAAGGACGGTCATCTACAAAGTGAGTGAGTACACTTGTATAGAATACCACATACTGTGTCACGGATGCCTGCACCGGCGACACCGAATTCAGACACAGGTGATGTATTTATATGCATATAATAACGTGATCAATCATATGATACCTGTCTATACAAATTATTGGTACTTTTATAGAACCCCGAATACAAGGTCACCTAGATACACATGATGTAATTTGATGGTTGAGTGAATACTTCTTTAATAACGACCGTGCAGGGTTCTTGCTACAGTTACACTGGAGTAACTACATGTTCTTGCTACAGTTATAATGGAGTAACCACATGTTCTTGCTACAGTTACAATGGAGTAACTACATGTTATTGCTACAGTTACAATGGAGTAACCACATGTTCTTGCTACAGTTACAATGGAGTAACTACATGTTATTGCTACAGTTACAATGGAGTAACCACATGTTCTTGTTAGAGTTACAATGGAGTAATTACATGTTCTTGTTAGAGTTACAATGGAGTAACTACATGTTCTTGCTACAGTTACAATGGAGTAACCACATGTTCTTGCTACTGTTACAATGGAGTAACCACATGTTCTTGTTACAGTTACAATGGAGTAACCACATGTTCTTGCTACAGTTACAATGGAGTAACTACATGTTATTGCTACAGTTACAATGGAGTAACCATATGTTCTTGCTACAGTTACAATGGAGTAACCACATGTTCTTGCTACAGTTACAATGGAGTAACTACATGTTCTTGCTACAGTTACAATGGAGTAACCACATGTTCTTGCTACAGTTACAATGGAGTAACCACATGTTCTTGCTACAGTTACAATGGAGTAACTACATGTTCTTGCTACAGTTACAATGGAGTAACCACATGTTCTTCTTCTTCTACGGCAATACTTCTTACGCAAAACTGTCTTGAATCTGTCGATTCATCCGGCATTGCCTCGCCTGGTGTCATGTGTAGATCACACAACAAAACACTCGTGGAAACATTACAGCTTGACATGTCCACGGCCCCTAGGTATGTGTGTGGACACAATGCAAGTTCAGAGGGTAAGTGGCACTTGCACAACGACCCGACGGCTACTGGCAATTACAGGTGACACCTCAAACGGGAGGGAAGGCGTTAAACTAATGCCGAACAACTCTCGGCGCGTCAACAGACGATAAACTGTCGACTTCCGCTTATGTTCCTCGTAATTGCTGCCGAAGGAGCGAGACTAGTGGTTGTATTGCTGCACCAGCTGTTTCCCTTTCCACCTTCCCTAGCCTTCTCCCTCCACTTGTCACCTTCTTTAATCTTTCTCACATCAACATTTATGCAGTCCTCCCATCTTATTTGTGGTCTTCCTCTTTTCCTGCGGCCTTGTTTCATTGCTTCAGCCTTCTTAGGATTCATCCGCTCAAAGTGATCTGACCACGCCATACGACTTCTTACTATTCTTCCCGTTAAATGATCTGACCACGTCATACCACTTCTTACTATTCTTCCCGTTAAATGATCTGACCACGTCATACCACTTCTTACTATTCTTCCCGTTAAATGATCTGACCACGTCATACCACTTCTTACTATTCTTCCCGTTAAATGATCTGACCACGTCATACCACTTCTTACTATTCTTCCCGTTAAATGATCTGACCACGTCATACCACTTCTTACTATTCTTCCCGTTAAATGATCTGACCACGTCATACCACTTCTTACTATTCTTCCCGTTAAATGATCTGACCACGTCATACCACTTCTTACTATTCTTCCCGTTAAATGATCTGACCACGTCATACCACTTCTTACTATTCTTCCCGTTAAATGATCTGACCACGTCATACCACTTCTTACTATTCTTCCCGTTAAATGATCTGACCACGTCATACCACTTCTTACTATTCTTCCCGTTAAATGATCTGACCACGCCATACGACTTCTTACTATTCTTCCCGTTAAATGATCTGACCACGTCATACCACTTCTTACTATTCTTCCCGTTAAATGATCTGACCACGTCATACCACTTCTTACTATTCTTCCCGTTAAATGATCTGACCACGTCATACCACTTCTTACTATTCTTCCCGTTAAATGATCTGACCACGTCATACCACTTCTTACTATTCTTCCCGTTAAGCTGACCTGATCATATATATTACTACGTTGTACATCTAGGACTGTGTAAGATTATTGCCGGAATACACTTTATCAGTCCACTCCAAATAGTTCAGTTTGTTCATCCCATTGATATATTATGATATGGTTGATTGTCATGTTCTTCCCAGCCGTCTGTGCGCGTAACCCCTTCATTTTAATTGATCACTATTTAATCTAGTTATCATATATGTTTTATGTATATCTGTGTAGACCAATATTTGTGTACGTACGATGGAAATTAAATCATTGCCAAAGCCAATTTCCAACTCAAATTGAGTGATGCAGTTAGACATTGTTGAGCAGCCTGGGGTAATAGCAATATGTAATAATTACAAATATTCATAACAGTTATATAAAGCGACATAACAGTAATATAAAGCAATGTAATGACTTTTCTATTGCAATTTAATATTTAAATCACATGCAAAAATTCTATTTAGTTTGGTTGTTAGGCGTAAATGTGTGTTTGTGTTGAGCAATTCGTCATGACAGCCTCACATAGCAGACATCAAAGGAGTCTACATTTGGGATTAATGTTGGCTTCTTCTGAGCTAGTTCCAATAGCTCATAAAGACTATCAAGACTGAGAGGCCATTCAATGATCCTTTGAAGCCAGTTCCACTAGCCAGCTATACGTATCTATCTACAAGCCTATAGATGGCCCTACGTGCTGGCCATTCATTCACTGATGATCACTTATCACACAAGCCTATAGATGGCCCTACGTGCTGGCCATTCATTCACTGATGATCACTTATCACACAAGCCTATAGATGGCCCTACGTGCTGGCCATTCATTCACTGATGATCACTTATCACACAAGCCTATAGATGGCCCTACGTGCTGGCCATTCATTCACTGATGATCACTTATCACACAAGCCTATAGATGGCCCTACGTGCTGGCCATTCATTCACTGATGATCATTTTCGCTGATAAGGGTTTCAGCACTAAGTTGATTGTCTTTGACATCTGTATAAATTATTTCAGCTCCATGCCCTGTCATGGTGGGTAATGTTTGAACAAAATCTGGCAGCTTATAAACGTGAATGCAGCTTTAATTCTGAATTTTCAGCACGTATCAGATAGGATATTGTAAGAAAGAGACCAACGAATCAAAGATGATTGCTTGAATAAGGGGTTCTTGTTGGGAACTACTCTACTACTGAATGAAAACAACATGTATACATACATGTACATACTACAAAATGTTTAATCCAAAACATATTTCCGCTGAAAAAATGCAATAGTAATAGCTTAAAATGTAATAGTAATACATTACAGCATGTAATAGTAATTCAGCTGCGATAGTAATAGAAAGAAAACTAAGTAATGGTAATAGATTACATTGCAATGTAATATACCCCAGGCCTGTAAGCCAGACCAACAAATGGAAGTCTGCGACGCTTTGTGCTTTGTCGTGTCCAGCAACTTAGCGACTAAAAGAAAACATGTCCCCTATCCACAGACGAATCCACGGGAGGGAAGTCTTGAATTATTGTTAGATGGTGAAGATCTGATCATTGAAGAAACACAAGGTCCTGCTATCAGAACCATCCTAAAGAAACCTAAGGTAATAGACATGGCCTCTGGTTGAGGAGAAGACAAGACGTGCTCTCTGACCCCGTCGACGGGAGCAGCGTTAGTTCCAACCTACAGACCCGTCTAATATACAGCCTTGTGCGTACTGGACGCGTATTGTACAGATGGTTCCCTAGTACACGGTCACACATCTATGATAGCATCAATGTTTAATGAGTGCACCGCAATAATAAATGACACAATGTTACAATAGCAAATATATGTTATAACCGTACAACGTCCTGATATTATTCTATATACAGAAACGTGACGTGGGTTAATCCACGGATAGCTTGTTGACTGGTCAACGACGACGCCTGTAGAGCCCTGTCCAACCGGACCAACCAACAACAAGACAACGGTTTGGTGTAACCGTTATACCAGGTAAATACTCACCGAGTGTTTGTCCCGGCGCCCGCCCAGCTGTGACGGCCGTTGTCGTCAGCGGTCAGCTATGTTGACTATGCCGTTACACACCACCAGGTCGTCGACTCTTCGTCAACACTGCGACACAACTCAGGACACGTCGAATTGTTCTAGGCTGGCGTCACGTCCGTGAGGATACTTCCCCTCAGTGGCAGTTTGCGTCCTCAGTACAGCAGGCCATGCGTGAGGGCGACACCGAGCGAATACACTTCCACACAGCTCACGCGGCCGTCACTACTAACCTAGTTCACGCTCACCTGAAATCAACATCGACGTCATCGTCACGTGACGCAGGTGTAGCTGCTCAATCGATTGAGTACTCCTGGCAGGTGCCACGTGACGTGCACGCCAGCCGACCGATTGACCCTAACCTGTGTGTGCTGCCACAGTAGCAGTTTACTTTTGACAGAGCTCGGCGTCACGGTCCAGTTAGCACCAACAATGCACAGCTGGGCTAGCTGTTCGGGCAGTGGCGGGGTTGACTCACTGTTCCATACCTCTCCCATTGTGTTCTTCACAAAAGATGCTACTATCGGCGGGGTTGTCACTCCGGGAAGTGGATGATACTATCGGCGGGGTTGTCACTCCGGGAAGTGGATGCGCACTATCGGCGGGGTTGTCACTCCGGGAAGTGGATGCTACTATCGACGGAGTCGTCATTTCCGGAAGTGGATGGTACTATCGGCGAGGTTGTCACTCCAGGAAGTGGATGGTACTATCAGCGGGGTTGTCACTCCGGGAAGTGGATGCTACTAACGACGGGGTTGTTGCCAAAATTAAACAAGCGTGATAATTATACACGAGAGCAAATCAAATACAAATTAAGAGGTGATTCGTATGATAACGACTTTACCTATCTTAATAGGAAACTCCCAAATGTTTACTCTACAGTCTAATTATACATTAATATAAATATATATTATATTCATTAAAAACCGCCAATACATCATCATTTGTGAAGGCTATTGGATTGGATTACCTTATTGTTTATTGAAGAGTGGACTCCACTTAACAGAATCCACGATAACGTAATCAATCGATTAGTAGAATAGAATGTATCAGCTGGGACGGAATCATCCTCGATTAGTCCTGCAGCAAAACAGCGATTTTTAGCTGAATCGTGCAGTGAAGTCTACCCATTTTTTTTTTACATATCTACGGTGTCTACTGACTCAGAATCTGCAGGATGCCTATCTGGCATTCTTTAGGGATTTGAAATATCCAAGATGGCCGCGAAGATGTGAAACATAAAATTTATCATAATTTCAATACTATGCCATCTAGTTAATAATTATTTTATATCGAAATGTGTGTACCCGAGGATTCCAGTGGGCTAATTGGTGGTAGTATACGACAAAGGGTGCAGATATAATCCGAGATTGCTGCCATAATGATTACTGTTATAGTGAAAACAGGAAAATGTATCATCGATTCAATGTCACGCAACCCAAAGAAATGTTGTAGCACCCAATAGACTAGAGGTACTTAAACACGTGACCTATGGTTAATGCTTTGTTACAATCTAGTAAAAACAAAAAGAACAAGAACAGCGATTTTGGGCGACGCTGAACATGTGTTGGATTTAATTTTGTCTTCTCAAAATGAATTAGTTGACAATGTTCAAGTACATGAACCTTTGGGTTCAAGTGATCATAACAGGGAATTTAAGGAAATTGTGGAGCAAATTAGTACACCGCTTGCAAAATTGTTTAATTTATCATTAATAGTTCCATCAGAATGGAAGCAAACATTATCCCGTTATTTAAGAAGGGACCGAGGAACAAAAGAGAACATTACAGAGAGTTTAACATCAGTTGTATGCAAGCTATTAGAAACGTTAATTATATACCAAAGTGGGTAGTGGATGTTGTCTACT